>JAOBRG010394267.1:201-10408 GCA_027574985.1 Umimayanthus nakama | reverse complement strand
ATCACATCAACGTGTCGATAATCGGCCGTTACAAATTACAGTAAATATATGGAATCACCGAGCGTGCAAATTTCATGGCGTCACGTGGCCTAACTCACCGTTGCAAATCACCGAGTGTAAAAATTTTATGACAACTCGCACTGTTAGATTTGTCTGCTTGTGGTTTCTGTGATTCGAGAAGTGCAAAATTCAGAACTTTTCCAGGGGAGCATGCCCCCGGACCCCCCTAGATGACATTTGCACATTCATCACTCGCTCAGCAAGCAATCTCACTCCTTGGAAAAACACAAACTTGAGAGCTCTGCGTACTACAGCTACTACGGGTACTGTATGGGTTTACGGGAATGAGATACACGATGAGTGAGACATGCTGGGCACCCAACATTTGGGGAATCGTCATGTGCCCTAACATGAGATACTAGCCCATGTGTGATTGTTTTAAAAAATACCAATGCCCCAATGGGCTTCAATTACAATGCGTTTCCTTTAATTCAGAAGCATATAAAGGCAACAGATAAGTCGACTTTAGAGTTTTAGTACCTACCTTGAATTCACATGGCTTCTCAAAATCAACCTCATTTAATAATTCAACCCGCATTCGTTCTCTTCCAAAAGAAATATCTGTTTCTATCAGTGTCACAGCCATTCGCTCAGCTCTGTGTATTGTTTTGGTCAGCGGTGCAAAATCATCAAGTGCGCGTGCGCTAGAGTCCTTGCTGTCTGTTGCCAAGGACACCAAATCTAAGTTCAAAATGGCGGACAAGGAGTCTAAATCGCAGGAATATCTCAAACGACACCAAATAATGGAGTTATTTGAAAATTTAACCGCTCGTTTAATATACGAAAGGCCGGGTAAATCACTGCTGCTAACTTCTTTACTTTGCTTTTGTTATTATTGTCGAAATGGCTGAAAAACAGCGGGTTTTCAAATATCAACTGAGCTGTCAAATGTCGTTTGCAGATGATCCAGAAGCGTTCATGAAGCAATTTCTTGAAAAACTGAGAGACGCAAGAACTGCCCAGATAAACTATCCATGTCTGTTTGATGATAGTAATATCAGATCGCTTCTCGGCATGCTTGATGTGACTGGAAAGGGCCACGTGACGTATGATCAGTACAAAGAAGGTGAGATCTGAATCAATACCTAAGACCTAAGTTAGGTGAGTTAATAAAGACAGATGTTGTCATGTTCCGATAGACGATGCTTCACATTTGATTTTGGGACAAAACTGAGATTTATTGCCCCATACCCACATTTATTTCTTCTGTTCAAACCTTGTAAATGGTAAAATGCAAAATGAGTGTAAATAAAATATTGTTGGTTGTTGTTGTTATCACTCAAACCAACTCTTGTTTGTATATTAAACTTGAACCTGAGTTTTTGAACTAGATACCAAAAGTTGGGAGATTCCAGATCAACATTGAGAACAACTAGCATCCATTCAAATACAAGCAGAGTGATGAAACTTATTACCTGGTAACCAAGTCTACACTGTAGTTACTCTCCTGATTTGACCAGAGTTCCTCACCCTAGGTTTTGGACATGTTCAAAGTTTCTTACTTTCTACTGATCTACTCATGTGATAAAGGAACTATAAAAGTCCCAAGCCCACTCAAATACCCCCGCTCTTCCTGGGGCATAAAGTTGAATTGTGCAAAAAAATGCATCAAACTCTAACTACAAGAAATAAGTGGGGGCAATTTAAGGATTTGGAGTGTATATGATCAAGGGACTAGTAACTTAGCCCTAGAAGCCTGGAGGAGTGGGGAGGGGGGGGGGGCAAATTGACTCCCTCGATTTTTTTGGCTTTAAATTTTGCTACTAATTGTCAAAAGAGTTGATGAAACTGTTCCTTGGTTGTTAGCACATCTTTTGAAACTACTACATGTATTAAAAGTGATGTAACAAGTGATGATGTCATTGTAAAAAGCCATGGACTTTGTGTGTTGACTGTGAAATCTCAAATTTTTGCTAGAAACTCACTAAATACTAACAACTTCACAATGGATTCTAACTATTTTTTTAATTTCAACTGCTAAATGCTGTTTTCTTGTCAATTTAAAGTATAAAAGTGAAAATTTAAGCAAAATCTGAAAATTTAAAAATCAAAGATGGTGGCTGCCTGTGACATCATTTATTTGATTACTCTTGCTATGGAACCTAATTAGACTTCACTTGGTTTCACTATATTGAAAGTATAAATGAAGCTTGTTATATGTACCAATGGATGAGTTGTGTCAAAAGTAGAAGGGGGGGAGGAGTCCAAGCGAACCCACCTCAAGGCTTCATGTAATTATTTTTTCTTCAAGGCTTCTAGAAAAGCAAAGTTAAATTTATATAAAAAATGTAATACTGGTACTTACTTTTGAATTTGAATTCTTACAGGGCTAGAAACATTGGGAGTTAAACAATTTGACAAAAACCCACCTGGAGGCGATATCGATAAAATTGCATCTGAAATATTCCTAAAGGAAGCGTAAGTACTTTGTGAAAATATGAACATTTTAATAGGGATAAATAATAGAAGCAACTGCTATTTGAATTTAGATTCTTGAAACTAATGTTGTAAAATCTAAGATGGTTCAGTATGTATTGGAGGCCACCTTTTCAAATTCTTCCTTTGAGGGATAAATGTCAACACTTTGATTCTTAATCACTCTCTACTCCCTTAAACTAACATGCAATGCTTTAAGTACTGAACTTAGTTATTAGCAGAGATTTTGTTTTATTAATAATTCAAGGTGATATGAGAGAACTTCTGCTCAGATGGTAAAGGCCGGCCCATCAAACTTTGTAAAGAACTGATACACACTTTTTTTGAATTTGAAACTCAAATCTGACATTCCAACTCCTTGGCCTGTGGTCAGTTGTTCAGATAGTCAAAACAATAAATGGTTTGGCCTTTGGGAAGTAAACATTGTTAGCTATTTTTTAATGAAACTAATTGTAGGTGGCATTGCACACCTAAAAGTTCGGAAAACTTGCACATGTGTACCTCAGAAAAAGCTTAACTTTGAGCCCTGACCTGAGAACTAATAGAGCTGCTAAATGCTGAGCTGTTCATATGTGTACACAGTACCATGATACTAAAACTACAGCTCAGCATGTAACAGTTCTACAGTCTTTGTATAGTATTACTTTTTCTAGACGGTGAGGATTCATTAGTTTGTGTGCAGGTCCAAGAAAATCATTTTAGTTCTTTTTCTATTCTTCTTCTTAATATTATAAATATCATTTTTGGAATTTCTTTATCTAAGATTGTTTTGTTTTTTCTTTTTCAGAAGACAAAGTCTCTCTCAAGCATCAGCGACATTTGCTTTGTAGTTGCCACAATGTGCTTTACAACTCAAAGCAACCTGTAACCATATACAAATCAGCAGTGCAAAACATAATATTAAGTTTCTAAGGTAATTTGCTCTATGAATAATTAGTATTTCTTTCTTTCTTCTTAGAAGTGAGTAGACTCTAATTTATCTTTTTGTTTCTAGCAAAGTTTGAACTAGTTTTTTTTTCACTAGGACTTCAATATTAGGTTATTTATATATACACTGCGATATTACTGAACAAAAGATAAATTTTCATCGAATTTTTTAAAACTACTTATCTTAAATCATTGGTTTCTTGTCTGATAATAACTGGAAAAAGACACAAGCTACGGTAGGAGATTGTAACATTACTAGATTAATTCATTTTGGCTGAAAGGATTTATTCAACTGTTGTTAAGAACCAGCAGCTGCTATATTTCAGTCAGATATTAAACATTTGGAAACATCTATTCATCTGGAAACAACTATTACAGCTTGAATGTGTAGATTCCTTCAAAACTTTGATTCTGAGACCTTCCTTCACTGTAAAAATTTCGATACTCGGTGGGTTACAATATATACATTGTAAATTCCCCACAGACTACAATTGACACTATTCTGCACGTGGACATAACAGTTGAGAAACTCAGACGAAGACCACTGTTTTTGTAGTGCTGCATTACTGTACGTTTGTGAGCTGTAAAGGGAAGAAGAATCTCGGTTAATACACACCCGTAATCCAACGGCGCTGTAATATTGTAGTAAAGAATAAAGACCTTTATTGGAATAGGCACGCATACTTCTATCAACAAGGGGGTGCTTAACGGAAGGAGGGCGTTAGGATCGAATAATTGGCTCAGAGTAAACGTCTGGATACCGGCCCGCAGGCAGGGAGGCAGGCGGGGTGCGCACGCACCCTCAGTAGCCAAAAAAGTCAACTTGATGGGATGGTAACAGACATAAGTGTAACAAAGTACATTGGTGATCGTAGGATTGACGGTTTCAATGCATTTCCAGCAGTTTGAGGACCTCAAATTTTAATATTTTTCCGGGGAGCATGCCTTTGGAAATCCCTAAAACACCTGTGTCTACGCAACTTGCATGCCTATCGTTTCAACATTACATCATTTGGTCCCGGCTCTTGAGTCTTGCAACTCCCCACGAAAATTCCAGGCCATCAAAAATAAGTTAACTGTTTCTTTTACTTTATACATCGAATCGTTAAGTGTAGTCTTTAAAGAATATGGTTATTTTTATTATGATATTTCTGGAGCTCTTGTAAATGAAATCTGACTAACAAGCTACATGTACAGACATTTGTTTAAGCTTGGCAGCTGTTGTTTTTCTTACAAGTTAACATCTGATGGTCGTTTATTGCAAATATGTACAGTAGAAAAGAACAAGAAAATAGTACTTTATGTTTGTACCAGTTATATGTTCATAATAAAACGCCAATGAAAAGTTTTAACATTTGGTAAACAGTTTAAACGCGCAAACGTGTGGCACCTTAAGGTTACCGTTCACCTTGAGCGGTGTTTTCAGTTTTCCGTACATAACTCCGTTAATACGCATCGGATACCCACAAACCTATATACCAATGGAAAGCTGCTCTTTCTCGTTATGCATGCAGAAAATAAACATCTTTGTATGATGTGTCTTTGTTATCTCAATAATTGTTACCGGTGTAAATGTATCTCTTATGAATTGATTTTTGATAATGTTCACGATTTACGTTTTATTCTGAACACACGTACACTTAATTACACAATAGAACAACTTACTCGAATGTACTTTTTAGCGCAACAACAACAACATTTATTTGACCCCAATATAATTTTACAACAAGTTTTTACAAAGTGTTTACAAATTGTTTACAAATGAATAAATTCAATAATTATTAGATAAAAATTTTAAAAAACAAAACAAAACAAATATTTGGGTCGGGTTGAGCCTAGAGAAACCATAGGAGGCTTTTCGAACTAGGCTACCTAAACTATTTAAAAGTTGAATTGAAAATGAATGAAATTGGGTCGGAACACAGTCCTCTCAGCACACGCACATAAACACACACACACACATATACACACGTAAAAGTACTTACACAATCATAAAATACAGCAAAAAGAAACCCCCCCCAAAAAAACGGTAGATAGCAGAAGTCTAAAAGGGAAACTGAGAGAGTGCAAACTATAAATCTTCGATTTAGCGCCGCGGCGCTTGTTTATTTCATCGAGATTTTGGTGTTGCGCTTTTTCAGGGTGCAGCGCTTATTCAAAATGCGTGCATCACTAGTATAACGTTAAGAGAATGAAATGAGTCACTTACTGGAGATACAAAAATTTGTTACTTATCAACTGAAAAAGAACAAATACCAGTTTCTAGAACTGCTTCAAGAGCCCGCATTCAAGAGTTTCCGAAAGTAAAACTTAAGATTTCTTAAACAGCCGGTCTCATAATATCTCAAAAATTGCTAAGGGGGGGGGGGGGAGGGGTGTTTGTTTCAACTCGCGGCGCTTATTCAAGGGCGGCGCTTATTAAGTTGGTGCGGGGCCTATTCGAGGTGCGGCGCTTATTCGAGGATTTACAGTAATGAAAGTTGTAGTTTTTTAAAATAGTTTCAAAACAAAGCAAGTGCCGCTTTACGGTAAAAGTACGATTATTGGACGTGATGCAATAAACCGTCTGCACCTCGCAGACCTAAGGCCAGTACGTCGGGTGAGCGAATTATTTGTGGCAAAAGAGTGGATTGGCTTTCGCTTCGTTCGGTAAGCGTGACTGGATGCCCCTGGGTTGCAGAGGATGTTTAGTTTGCTGTTCCTGCTGGTTTTAAAGTACATGGGGTTATCACTTTGTAATGACGACCTCACTGACGGGCTGGAAGCAATTGCAAGTAATGATCGTTTTGTGCGTGCTATATGTAAGGTTTAGAATAACATCTCATTTTATTTCGTTATAAAATGAAACATGAAGTAGTTTGTTCACGACGTTTTTGAAATTATTTCTAAGCTTTTAAACTTCATTTCTCAAATTCGTGCAAGTTAAAGAATAAGTAAAAGGAGGTGAACCTGACGTGTCTGCGCATGCGTGCGAGATAACAAAGGACAAACGCTGACCAAGTTTCCAAGATGGCGTCTCGAAAATCACTTCTCTACGCGACAAGAGTGGGGATTACCGTATTTAGTCGAATAAGCGCCCACCTCGATTAAGAGCACACGCTCAAGGCCAAACAAGTCAGTACGCGTCCAGTCTGAAGCAAACGCACGCGCCCTACACCCTCCCCCTCTAGATAAAGTTTTACTGTCGGGCATTAAAGACGTGATACCCCCGACCAATGAGACTGAGGCAGCTTTAAGGGCCTCATCTGGGACTGTAAGTTCTAATTTTAGTTTTTGGATTTTCGGCTCCCTTGAAAAGTCCAAAATTAGTTATCGCAATGGCCTTAGTTGTTCGCTCTTATCAACTAATCAAGGGTTAATTTTTAACCCACGATTGGGTTTACCTCTTTGTTTCAGTGGACATTGAAAAGATTGATAAGCAAATCTAGTTTGTACTGAAAACCGTTGTCTTTTGTATGTTTTCCTACTTTTTGCAAGTTATTTGTTAAGCTTGATTGGAGTTTTCCGACCAGTCGTCCAATCTATCTGTATATCAGTGCGCGCGGACTGGTTTTTCCAAATATGGACCCTCATTCTTGACTGACCTATCAGAGCTCTTAAATTGCGCGCGTGCTAAACTATGTCATAAACAAACGGATGAATATAAACTTGCGGCAGAAAAAAATATTGTCAGATGTAGGAGCTTTTTAGGAACAAACGTAGAACAGAAACAAGCTCTGTGGAACTCTCTTTATTCAATTTTTAGTGCCTGTATTAAAAAAAGTCGAAACGAAATATTGGTTTGACTAACAGCAGTGGCAGAGAATTCTGAAAAGTTTGAGCGCGTGAAAACAAACACCAGATTAAGTGATGAAGATGAAGAACCGTAGAAGCTGAATCATCAAAGCCTATGAAAATAGTTGAAGCGCACAACCGTTTGGTAACACGAACAGAAGGCACCCGGACAAAAAGGTAAGTAACATTTTCATTTGTTGGAAAAAACACACATATATCGTACATGAGTACACGCCTTTGCTTTATAAGAACACAGTCTCAGGTTTTTTGACATTCAGAATTTAACTAAGAACAATCTCAGGCTAGCGCAATCTCTTCCTCAAATCAACAAGAACCGGGCACAATGTTTTTTAACTCTTTCAAAGTTATTCACGTCAGTATACAATGAAACAATTTGAGGCTAAAGTTGTCAAAAGCTTAATAACGCTGAGCCTTGACCAGAATTGTTTGGTTATTAGCTTTTGAAAGAAAAGCGCGTAGTGGCTACAAAAAAGATGAGATCAAAATTTTCTTTAGTTCTGATAATTAAATGAAATTAAAAAAGCATGTCATAACTGCTGGAAAGTATATTTAAAGTCAGTTAGCAAAAGAACCACGCTTTAGTTACACAAGGTCGTAGAGAAGTCATTGTGTGTTGCAAAGTAAGAACAGATCTTTTTGTAGATATTTTCTTGGCATTACGCAAGTCTTACTTTGTCAGTCCTTGCATACTGCCATTTAATGTTTAAGATGCGATGTATCTGCTAGGGGATGGACTACTAAAAAAAATGTTCCTGCAACTAAAACCAAGTGGAAAAACCGAGCATCTTCTTGCAACATAAAATAAAATGTTCAGAGGAAAAAAATAATTCGAAGTTCTAGCAATTCACCGGCGCACCATCTAGACTACTTGCAAAGGCTGCATGTTTCATTATGTCCTCTTGCGCTTTAGCTTTGGTAAAATTAGTTAAAAGCTACCAGAAATTAATAAGTTTGTGTGCAAGCGATGTTTCACTTGAGAATGCCTATCAGGAGACTTGCTGAACTTAATTTTGCTGCCCTAGAGTGTCAGGGGACGCTGCCTTTCCTTGCTTCGATTCACTCTTAACATCTTATTATTTGCTTGTTTTTTTGTGGCATATTGTCAACCTGGAGTGCAAGTTGGTTGTGTGTCGGTGCTGTAATACGGTTTATAATTCAACCATAATTTTTACTCTCAAATCGTGCATTACTATGGGTTGGATTCGATCACGTGATATCCTTCGCAGGGCAAATATCAGCGAATACAGCAGGGCAAATATCACCACAGAAGCTTTTGACTTACATTGAATGCGGCTTTTTTCGTGTACATCAAAATATTGCCAACACCGACTTAGCTTCAAGGTTCGGAAGTGCTAGTGTAGAATTAAAGAAAGAACTACTTTCTAAAGCAACACCACAGAATACATAGAGTTGGGTTTCATATTGTTTTTGACGGTATTAAAGTCACACAGCAATTTAACACGCCAGTCATTTCATCGAACTTCAACTTGAAATTTGTCTTTTCCAGTCAATTAACTTTTTCTTTAAAAAAGAACATCCAATCTACTTGTTTATAACTAAAAGAAGCTAAAACGTTTCTGAAAAAAATGGTACGAAATAACTTTGCACATAGCTTGGGGACAAAAGGTTGGAGGAATTTTAGCCCTCGGCAATCGCAAAAAAACCTCGAAAATTTCTATGTGGAAGCCAGAAACGAGTGTGGCGATTACTATTTAAGAAATACAATAAATTCAGTAAGATAGATACTGGAAGTAAAAGATGTATTCTTATTTCTTCCCCTTTAATTTTCTATGACTTGTTCTAAAATTAAACTTCCAGTACTTTCAGATGAAAAAGTGGTTTTCCAAAGAGCAACCATGAATAAAAGGCATGATACTTTCACGTGATGTCTATCACGTTTGGATGTAAGACGCAATCATATGTCATGTTAAGTTTAGTGACGTAACTAAAGTCCATGACCTACAAAGTGCGCTTGACTTGATGGCAGCTGTCTTTCTTTTATTTACTTTTAGTGAAAAAATTATTGTTGAATCATAAAATGAATAAACCACTTCCGTTATATGTTGTATTGAGTCTGTACAGTCCCTCGGCTTCGAAAACTGTCCTCAAAGTCTCTTTTCAGACACGTTCTTAGCCTCGGGCCTGTATAACTCAATACGACATAAAACAGAAAAGGTTTCTTCACAAAGTCAGATTTTTGATAACAAACGCAAAAAGCGCGATTAACAACCAGAGAGTTCAAAATGTTCAATAAAACGAAAAACGTTACCATTAACGCTTATCAATAAAACGGAAAGCCAAAAGAAAAAAACGTGGAACATTAAACTAACAGATTTATTAGTTTCCGTAAAGAATATAAAAAAAATTACTTACAACGCATGCTCAGTTACGCATTGACAAATGAACAATTAAAAAACGACTCCAAAGACGGCTCAAATTTCTGAAAACCGTTCAACTTACTAGAAAGCTTAACCAATGTCATTGATTAGAATTAACAAAACAATAATAATGAAAAAAATTGTTTAACGAATACAACTCCCATACTTTGAGGAAAGGCATACAAGTTATAACATATATAAGCAGCAGCAAAGACCTAGGTTGGTGGGAGGGCTAGGGTTGCAAAAAATAACAGAAAAATAGGAAAAACTTAATCGAACGCTGGGAGGGCTAGGGTTGCAGAAAATAACAGAAAAATAGGAAAAACTTAATCGAACGCAGTCGATTCCTGCAGACACTGCAGTCGACTCCTGCAGACACTGCAGTCGACTCCTGCAGACACTGCAGTCGACTCCTGCAGACACTGCAGTCGACTCCTGCAGACATCTGCAGTCGACTCCTGCAGACACTGCAGTCCACTTCTGCAGACACTGCAGTCCACTCCTGCAGACACTGCAGTCCACTCCTGCAGACAGTGCAGTCCACTCCTGCAGACACTGCAGTCCACTCCTGCAGACAGTGCAGTCCACTCCTGCAGACACTGCAGTCCACT
>JAOBRG010394256.1:0-10410 GCA_027574985.1 Umimayanthus nakama | reverse complement strand
CTTTGCCTAGCCAGTTATGAGCGACGTTGTTCCGGTCTGGGGGGGGGGGAGGAGGAAGCGAACTAATTCTTTGGGCGAAGTCTTGTTAGTACCAGAAGGTTCATTCAAGGAAGTTTACTGGGCCCTTTCCCATTCAATCGGACAACTCAAACTATTCAATTTCTCAGGTTCAACTAAGGCAATTGACTTTATTTGGAATTTTCAGGAAAAAGCACCGCTGACACTTTAAGAAACAAGTTTTTGACAATTTCTCTCTTTTCTGGTTCAGCTTAACCTTCTTTATTTGCCAGTTGCTGTATAACTGCAGTTTGATCTGCGGTGTCGGACAGTATAACTTGTAAGAAACTGTGTTGTTGCTGTGTTCCCATGGCAACGGAACAGTAAATCTTTAGGCTGCTGACCACTGGATCGTAGTCACATTGGTTCGTTCTTCCGCTTACGTTTTTTGCCACCACCGCTGTTTTAGTTTTGGCTGCGTAAAGACCAGCTAGCTCCTCCCTGGTTACGGGGTTGCTTGTAACCTGTGCAGGCGGGAAAGAGAAGGATGAACCTTCAACTTTTCATTTTGCCTCGTTAGAATAAAGTAGCAAAAACGAAACATCAAGCTTCAAGTAAAAAGATTTTATTTCTTTGATTAGCCTCTGACTAGGAAACGGACCATACTTTTAGGCCAACCAAAAAAACATGTGTGTTACCAGTTGCCAACTGCCTCTAAGTTCAGCTCACCGACCCTAATATTTTTATTGTCGTTCTTGGTTTTTTTACTATTAGTTTTTCTTACAGGAAATGTTTTAAGTTTCAAGTCATTTCAAAAGTAACTTTATTAAGAGCTAGGAAACGTTTTGTTTTTGACCCATTCGCGCGCTGCAGACAACACGTCAGCCGAGATCAAATTAGTAGCCAATTAAAATGAAGGAACAACGAGCCGTGACACAGTTCTGTTTTATAAAAAGTACTTCAGGCAAACAAAATTAGTCTTTAAAACAATATATTCCTAGCCACCTGCTCTTATTTTTGAGAGGCATGTACCTGGAAAAACACAGATCTTTCGTTTTGCCTTAGTGTACGTCTATCGAGTTATGGATGTACGCGGGAGGTTGGGAGAGCACGAAAGAAGGGTTTAAGGTCTCTTGCTTCTCGAGTGCTCTTCAACTTCCCAAGTACTAAAGCATGGACCATTTCTTTTAGAACACTGTCAGTGCCATGTTATTCAATGTTTCTAAGAAAAAATTAAGACACGTAAGCAGACCTGGTATGGTATTTTCTTAAACAGGTTTAATGGGAGCACGGGACTGCTTCCATCGAGATGCACGATCGTCCAATACAAAAGGCGCGAAAAAATAAAGTCAGCTGCGTTCGTTTCGCAAGCAAAAATCTATGTTTGTGACCGTAAACAAGCGTCTCATCTCCTTCGCCACCTAAAATCGACCTGGTACGAGTCTGGTAAGCAAGGGCCAATGTAGAACTATGGAGCACGAAGGAGACTGGTGTCAAAGATGACGCAGTCCCTCGCTTTGCATGGCGGTGGCGCGCGGCTCGGGGCCTTCGACCGCTAGCTCGTCCAGATTCACCTTCCCTTGCCATCATTCGTCATATCCGCTTAGAATTCTGGAGGAGGCTATAATATATTGTCACACACTTGCAGCATAGTAGAATAAGTACTCACCCACACGCGAAACTGGTTCGGTTTAATCTGAGGCGCTTTCCAAATGACCAGCAGCGTGTGCACTGTGCCGTCTTGTGCAACGATCTCGTATGCCAGAATGCCGCTTGTCCTTGCGTTAGTTTTCGTGTCACCTGAAAAAACATCAAAGAAAAATCGATTTTTTTAATCTCTAAGTCTTTTAATTTTTCGCATGTGTTTCTGTGTGCTTAAGGGGGGACGGGGGGAAGGGGCTAGGGTAACGGAGATATGGAAGAAAGAATGAGGAAGAAAGAGTGGGCTAATCTGTGAACGATATAGTCCTTTGATCGTTGAGTAATAACAAAAACAGATACCTTCCCAACTGTGCTAATCTCGCACATGCAAGTTACAAATGAGTAGCAGCGGAAGTGGCGACGAAGATATGGAACTTCAGTAACTGTTGCCGGCTGGGTCTTAAACTCTATATCTTTGTTTTTTCCCTATCCAGGTTCAAAGTCGTACATCTAGCTAAAAAACTTTACAAAAAGCGCAAGTGTGCAAGGTTGCACAGCTGGTATAAGACCTCTGACTGCCAAAAAGAAGGTCTTTGGTTCAGCCCCCGACTAAGTCGAGGGTTGAACTTTAGGAGACCTTCTCTCGCTTCAGCGTCCGAGGACAGGGTACGTTAAGCCGTCAGCGAAAAGTTAATTTTGTTAAATATGTTTCAAAACTTGAAACATTCGCCGATTTGAAGATAAAAATTTGGCACCGCACTACACACCCACCACAAACGCACTCACACAATCATACAAACAAAAGCAGTCGTTTAGTTTAACCGAGCACCTACTTGGCTTCTTTCGAAATATTGCTATAGCAGACTCCCCACTCAATATACGAAAAGGCGGGAGGGCGTCGACAATTCCACTCTTCATGTACCATTTTGGCCTACGCAGTTTCTTGCTTGACATGTTGTCCAGTCGAATTGCCACCCAACGTTCATCGACTTTGAAGTGGTCCCATGCTTTTTTTATCGCCGGGATTGCCTTCACAACATAACCTGCAATTGTGACCGGGTCACTCCGGCGGTAGACTGCCAAGTCAATGGAAGAGAATCAGTAGTATAAGCATCGAACAATTGAAAGTCAAATATTGTTTACAAAAAGCGCAAATTAAACCAAGGTTAGGGGGAAGAACTCGCGTTATAGTAGTTTTTTGACTAAGGTCTTCTTCACCTTTTTGTTAGATGGGTGGAGTTTGACTCAGTGTTAAACCAAATGAGTAAAAGAGTGCGTTGTCCTAACGTGAAAACCTTGTTTTTGGCAATTTCTTAGCTCATTGGAAATCTTAGCAAATAACATTTAAATGAGATCAAATCAACTTACACGAAAAACATTTTCGGCTATTTTTCAAGTCTCAGTGCTGACAGAACTGGTTAGAATTTTGAAACAGACCCCTGCGTTCTATTTTCAAGTGAAGAATGTAAGGAATTAAAATACAATGTGAGTAGTTGAACTCTATCAGCATCAAAAATCTAGACAGCAAAAGGTAACTTAGTATTTGTCAATCAAGAACTAAGATGACGGTTTCTTCATCTCAACTAAAGAAGATTAAAACTAGTTTTCAAGGTATGCCATGCTGTAATGCTTATCTACATAAAAAGATAATTTGTTCCTCAACACTCGTATAATAACAAGTAACTTTAGGCTAACTATGAAGGTTTAAGGTAAATGTTAAAGTAATTTTCAGAGGCTGGTCAAAAAGTACGGTTGGGGTGGGGGCGGTGTAAGCTGGAGGAAATGAAAACCCTCTCGTAATGGCACAGCATTTTGATGACCCACCCCAGACAAGGTATGAAAAAATCATGACCCATCCCATTAGTCAACTTCAAGTATTGCACTTTTTATCACTTTATTCCTTTTTATCTTATAGAATAGAGTATCATGTACAAATATACTGCGTTATTGTATACTTTGAGACCTAGTTGAATCATTTTTTGAAAAAGGCTGCTGGCAATGTTGTTTTCATAAAAAAATGAATCAATTTATTTTGTATCGAAGTATTGAAGACGAAGAGAAAGAAGTATTTCCAAATTTTGAGTTATTTCCCTATTTCAACATCGATGTTCAGCCAGAACTGGTAAATTAAACAACAATTTTAATGACGAAAAAGAATCGCTAATTTCATCGAAGAAATGCAAATGACAACAATATAAACAATAAAAAATAAAATCTAATCGAATGCCTCGAAAACTCAGACCTCGAAAATTCCGACCTCAGGCCTAAGACCACAAAAACTCAGACCTCAACAATTAGACTTAATATTACCCACCATTTTTTTCGGTTTCCTTCTGCACTTGCTTTGCTGTTGAGTGCGTGGCCGCCACCAAAATCACCCTATAAGATTCAAAGTTAGCAAGTGTCAGTATCATGTGCGAGTCACTTCCAGCAGCGAGCATATCCCTTTTAAATTAAAACTTTAATGTTTATTAAGTTTCAAATAGCTAAGCTAATCCCGAAACTACTCAGATGTTGGCGTTCCGGGCATTTGATACACAATGAGTCCCGGGGGCCAAGTACTTGGTTGCTTTAAAATTATGGTTCAGTACAGCAAGCGTTTGCAAACAAAAATATTGCTTCGTACTATCCTGTCTTCGTTTCCGGCGGCGTTAAGAAGTCGAAGATCATTTTGGATATGAAAGAGCATTTTTCCGACCATAAAATACTATAAATACAAGAAAAAACATTTGCTTCAGTGTCTTTGTTCGGCCGAAGTGATTCATTTCGTTACCTGTTTTAGGCAGTTCTTTTGAGCTGAAACCGTGTTATATTTATTTAAGAACGGCAACTAATAACTTTGTAACCAGGCATTTGACAGTTTTTTTTTCAGAGCCTGGGGTTTGCCCGGGGTGATGCTATTGCGGCAGGAACTGAATCGTACACAAGTGTTGAGTTACCACATGATATGAGGCAACGAAGCAAAAAAACAGAATCCTCTTTCAGTATTTAAAGCTTAAAACGGCTATGCTCATTTTGGTAAAAGAAATAATTGTTTTTAAAACAAAGACCATAATTCTTTTCTTGCAATGCACCACATCTTGTTTGCTTTTTAGTTACTATTTTGTGTATTTCAGAAGAAGTATTTTAAAAATCTCCTGACTATTCTATTCAGATACCAACATTTTCACTGAATAACTACAAATTGCATACTAACGTTTTTTAAAATTTGCAGCTTTCTGTCAGGTTCAGATTATTTAAATTAAATTGCTTGAAATGATCAATTTATTTGCGGTAGGTGACTTAGCTTTTGTCTTGGCGAATATAGAACAATAAACTCCTCTAAGGTTTGTATAAATGTAGCACTAAATAAAGAAAAAATATTAAATTATTTTTCAATAGTTTTGTTAAAAAGAACGCTCTTAAAGCATGAAAACAATGAAATCGAAGGGAACATCATATCTCAGTAGTGTATATATCTACTTACCAGGTGAATAAAACCAAAACATTCATGCTTACCTAGAAAGCAACACAAAAATCTAATTCATGGTATAATAGTGAAGTAGGACTGCTAAAATCAAAGACTTTTTAAACAGAACAAAAAACATAGATGTTTTAACAAAACGGCTTCAAACAGGACTAAACATATGTTTTGTCTACAATGTAGGAATCAAAATATAATGTTATCAATAAAAGGAGGAGAAGAAAATGCCACGAAGCACACTTACTCTAAGTTTTGGGAACAACGTCAACAACTGGCAAAACGGTTGATCTCAAAGTGGAAATAACAGTGATCATAGAAAAAAAACCGGACGAGTTAATTAAAGAGGAAAATCTGTTAACCAATGACCTCATATATAACTGTATAAGTGGTCAATAAACTTGTTAAAAACACTTCATCTTAAAAGTGTGCTAACATGAATTAGAGATAAAGGGGTTCCACAGGTAAATTGGCTTGTTCTTTACGCCTTCTACAAAACGCGTGAATGAACAATTACCAACCAGACGAGCTTTACTACTTATTTGTCGCTTGACCAAAACAATTTAATTAAAATTTGCTCTGTCATCGACAAGTCAGGAAGTTATCAAACAAGGTAAAACCTTTTAGTTATAAAATACTGTAGTTTAAAACATGCACACAGGATATTGCTCGTAATTTTCATTACGTACGGTGAGTAAGTGTATAATTTCGTGGGTGCACGTGTGCATGTGCTGTGAGTATAGGGACGGGCTATGTGCATATAGGTGTTTAGAAACCGAAAGGTAAACTTTACTTTTTGCAACAAAACTATAGAACTCCGAAAAACCGGAATTTTGAAAGTCACGCTTCTTGATCTTCGAAAGTTTAAGATTTTATTTTAAAAATAAATGTCATAAGGCAGGAAAATGCAAAACGTAGAACTGTACAAGCAAAACCTCGTTGAGGTATTGTAGGAATAAAATTTCTTTAAATTGTTCAAATTGTTAGTATGACTGCCACAACTGTTAAACTCTATAAATTTTCCTGTCAATCGATTGAACACTAGTGTTCCCTGAGTGTTTCCACTCAGTTGTTTTAATTTATGGAGCACGTTTTCTGATTTATTGTTGGTTCTTTGGTGAACTATTACTTAGATTCCTATTAGCGAGTTTTTACTATAAATTTCCTTTTAGCAATCTAACACGATATGCTGGTGGCCTATAAATGAGGTGTTACTTAGTTATTCACATTTTCTATTTGCGAGCTCGAACTAAATTTCTTTGTATGACCATTTAAATCAAACTCTTTGAGGTAAGCCGGCTACTTAAAAATTCTGCTACAATTTGCTTGTGGCAAATTACTGAGATGCTACAAAAGTTTCTACTAACGCGCTTTCATTAAAGTTTGTTGCACGGTCTTTGAAGCTATAAACATAAATCTTCTAGGTAAAGGCTATTTCAAAAATCCTTTGGAAACTCAGGTACCGTCCATTCCAGGCCTCTCTCAACAGTGGAAAAGGGCTTTTAAACGTTAAATCAGTTAAGGTTTTCAGTACAATCGCGTCAAAAAGAGCTTCCATAGCCAGAAAGTTTTATTGGATGGTTTTGTTGGAATAGCGTGTGTTTTGTTGGGGGAAATAGTAATGCATCCAAACTTTAAACGAAAACTTTTCTTTTGAGAAAACTACTTTAAGAAAGACTTTTTTTTGACATTACACCGCAAAATGCAGTGGAATTAAGCTAACTGAATAGATTTTCATCTATAAGGTTTAGGATTAAACATTTGTTTTTGTTTTGGCAGTTTAACACTAATTTTCTATGGTATGTACGAATATCAATAAATTGTACTTTTAATGATCTTATTTTCGTATTTTAGGTATCAACTGTTTTCTTATTTGCATCACCATGAAAACGGACATCCTATCCTTGCTTGCGATATGGTAGGTATCTCTCAAACGTGTGCCCTTATACATATGAGACTCTTAAAGGTAGTTTTTGATAGGCAAGCAATGTGAATTCGAGAAGTGATCTTCGCAGTTTAGTTGCAGCTTAAGGTTACTGATCAATTTGAAGCTAAAGGAAATGATCAAGAGAGTATTGTTAGCTGTATAGGTAGATCAGAGGTATAGCTTTAAACAAGGCAAAAAACTGTAGTATCTCATACACAGAACAAGATTTTAAAACAGACAAAAGGCCACTGCAATTTATGAAGTTGTTCGGTGATTTACTAGCAATGACACTACTCTTCCCTACCCCCCTAAGGACATTGTTGATGGGGAGTGCAGCCTCAACACAGAACTCAACTAAGAGAGTGCAAGTGCTACCTCAACAGAGTAAGTTCATCTGAGGGATGTATTCCAATATTATTTTGGTTGGCTGCGTCCCTTAGTTTGCGAAAGTCCTACCCTTTACTACGGTAAATTTTGCAAATTTGTTGACCCTATACGAAAGTAAAAACGCTCATTTATTCTTGATTTCGTCCATTTGTTATTACAAAAGATCAAAAGTTGTATGTTTTTATTTGGGAAAAGGGAGATTGGGGTTGTGCAAAAATATACATATTAAGGATAAACTTTACTGCTTCTGGAAGTGAAAAGGCCTTACGCGCTCTTGTCAAAATTTATAGACATGTGAACATCACAAGTATTTAATTCGGTTAACAGCAAACTAAACTTTTTGACGTTATGGTATTCACAGTTTTAGCCTATGGATATGGTAGTGAAATGTGGGGCCCATATTTTAAGTTTGATTTCCAAAACTCGAATGTGAAAAAGTTCATGTAAGTCAGTCCGTAAAATGTTTCTAGAAGTTAACAGGAAAGTATCAAATACTGCCACAAAGACAGAACCAGGAAGGTTTCCTCTACAAATTCCTTTAATGAAACTAATCTTAAAGTGCTACACCTACTTAAATAGTAAGAGCGGAGGCGCAATAGTAAAACAGTTTTTTTTATTTCATGGGATCTCGAGGAGATGGACGCAAAAAGCTATCACAGTAACCTAAGGAATGTTCGAAACGTAGTCAATTCTAAAAGTAATAACAGGTTGGAATCTGTTGAATGTCATAATATTGGTAAATTACTTATTCAGATATGAAAGCGGTATACTTGAATTACTGGGTACATAAATTTCAATCATCAGAAAAGTTGGGTTTCTATGGAGTAGTAGAAAGACAATTCTCTGAATCTAGAGATATTGATATCCTTAAAAATACAAGACTGGGAAAAAATTATGTAAAACTGCAACTTATAGACTTATAGTAATCATAGTCTACACATCGACACTGGTCGATAATGTCGTCCCTTTATTGAAAGACTGAGGGACTGTATTTGTCAATACTGTATTACACCTGTAGTAAAGCAGTAAAAGATGAGTGGCGTTTCCTCTTTTCATGCGAATTTTTTAAAGAGTTTAGTCACTTAGTACAATACTAAGAACACTCCTACCTAAGACACATCCATCATACAAAAAAGCGTTAGAAACTATCTTTTCATCACAAGATAGAAAAGCAGTTCTTACAGCAAATTTTATAAATCATTGTTTTTCAAAGAGACGACAGTTACCACCATACGAAAAAAATGAGTGAAAATTTTGAATAACATCATGTTCACAGTTATGTACGTTTTAATGATTGCAGATTTTTTGAAGGTAGTTTTGCTTTTGACAGCTTTGACAACGTACAAGGTTGTTGTATCATGCTTATAAAGCGAGTATTTACGTTATGTTTCCCCCCCCTCTCTCTCTCTCTCTCTCTCTCTCTCTCTCTCTCTCTCACTCACTCACTCACTCACTATCTATCTCATCTCTAACTATTTCGTCGTTTTTGTTGTTAGTACATTTTCTATGTTAATTTTAAAAGTTTAACATTGGTAGCTTCGATAGCAGTTTTCATTCATTGAAACACGATGTTCGTTGCTCCCCTCCGTGCAGTTCCCAGCAATGCTGCCACCCCCCTCGCCCTCTACCTTGACAAAATGGGACAAGTAACGGCGGAAAAGGCGGCGTTTGTTCAGATCAACAACTTCCGGGACGGGTTGATCCTTGAGGAGCCAGAGCTTATGACAATAAAAGGACGACATTCGGAGCCACTCTGGAAACCAATCGGGCCAGGACAATCGGATGTGGGTGTGTTCACCCGAGAATTAGCTAGTAACGGTATGTGAGCCTTACCTTTTTTAGAGGTCGAGCAGTTGATTTCCTTCAGGGGAAGGGGAAGGAAAGTTGAAGAGAATACAAGAGAGAAGATGAAAAACATGTTTGGTTAATTGCATCGAAGTTTTTAAGAATACTGACGACAAAATATGGGAAAAATGAGAAGAAATGCATGGTCATAAACAACTCCAGGAGAATCATCCCCCAACCACTGCGAAATTATTGGCTCTGTAAGCTTCTTTCTGTCCACTTTATAGCAGCATAATCCTTCTTTCTTAAATGTAATCCGGTTTTTCTTTCGTGAAAATTCGATGCGAAAACGTGGCATTTACAACCTTTGCTATAAAAGCAAACTTGAATTTGCTCTAAGTTTGCCACTTCGGCAAACATGAGTAAATTCAAATTTTCGTGCAGTGATTGTTTCAAAAGCATAAACATAACAAGTAAAAATTAGGAACACGTGTTAGTTACTTTTGCTGACACCCCTCTTCTTTCAGGACGCCCTAACTTTAGTATTGAAAGCTCACAGCAGCCCATAAACTGTAAAAGTTGCCCCTTGCACTGAACAAGGGCTTGGTTGGGGGTCCCAGTTCTAGCTCAGTATACACTTAATTTTTTGGCCCGTTCTTGGCAGCAAGTTAGTTTTGTATCTGATTATTATTTATTTAGTAAGCTAGAATTTTCGATAACCTTTATCACATCATCCTAACACATCAATTAGTTAAAGTTTTACTGCTGCTCTCAGTAATCAGCTAATCCCTTTCAAACCCTCCTGAATGTTATTTATGGCAAATCGTTTGTAACGTTTTCAAAACAGGTCAACCGGGTGAAACATGACACTCTGCAAGCAGTTCCAAAACGTAACGCACAAATTACTTCAAGACAAACAGCTATCAGTTGTTTGATGTATTTCCTTTCGTATATGCAAAAAACGGTTTAAAAAATTAAAAATGACCAAAAATGGCGTCAAAAACGGCGTCGCTATTGCAACAAAATTCATTTAAGACGAAAATTTTACCTTTTTTTCCAATATTTGGGTAATGGTTACCTGGTGTTGTGTTTATTACTATAGTATTAAGAGATTAACCCTATCTTACACGGGGGGGATGGATTCCACCACTTTTGACTTTAGTTTTAAATAACGTTTCAGGTATTCAAGCTATAGTGCTGATATTTGGTGACT
>JAOBRG010394234.1:0-10411 GCA_027574985.1 Umimayanthus nakama | reverse complement strand
CCTGCACTTGTAAATGTTAATTTAATTTCAATTCAACCAATAAAATGTCCATGATCATGAAAAAAAAAAAAAAAAAAAAACATTGCTCGAACTTCTTGACGTTTGTAATACAATCCAAAAAGCGAAACAAGAAAGCCAGCAATCAAAAGCAAATATAAACCAGTCATGATCTGCTTGCAGTCTTCGTCTTGCACATACTCAGTATTTGATGAAACCACTTTTTTTGCTTTTTTTCTTTGTTTTTTTCGATTCCATTCTGCCAAGCGTCTTCCTGCTTCTTGACGACCTTTATTCTTTGCTGGCTTAGTCTTTGGTACATCTGATGTTATCTGACTTGTATCTTGTGGATTTTCTTGCACAGGAACCTTTCGACTTGCTCATGTTCTTGTTCATGTTGTTGTTCTTGTTCTTGTTCATGTCCTTGCTCATGTTCTTGCTCCATCATCATAAGTCAAATATACAGAAAATAATGTGTGTCTAATTGTCTTCTGCAACTGGTTCAGGATTTTGCTCAGCAATTACCATATGGTTGACAAAGTGAAGAACAGCACTAGCAATTGCCATTAACTTTCCACATCTAAGGGAAAGCAAACCAGCTGCAGAAGACAATTCTTGTTGAATGATATAGTTATCCTTCAGTTCATTGTGAAGTTTTTCTATGTCATCAATCGTTACAACATTTCCAACGGCTTTGCATGTGAGTTTCAGGAAACCATCAACAAGAGTTTCTGTTACTCTATTTGCAAGAGCAGCTTCATATCGTTTATAATATTTTTCAACATCTTTCTCACTCATCTTTTTTACATCTTCTTGAGTTAAACGAGCTCCAACAAATTCTCTTGATTTACCTGAAGCAACAAGAATCGCTCTATTGTCATCATTGTCAGATGGCTCTGCTTGCAGTTGGTCAGCATGCTCCTCGCAGAACAAATCTTCCAACACATTGGCATCAGTGTTTGACATGATGTCTTATATCTGAAACTGTGGCTGGAATTTCTAATTTGATGTTGAAAGGATGTCGAAGACTGAAAATAAGTCGAGAATACTTATATGATTTAAGACTCTTTTGGAGTTCTTGTTTTTCAACTGATGAAAGTGCACCAGCGTAACTTTCAAAAATAACCTTCATATCTTTCGCAGAAGGAATATAAAATAGGACAATCACTGCAATGTTTTCTCGATAAGGTTTTGCAATGCTCGTGAATTGTTGTGTCGTTATCCAAACACTAATGCCAATGTGTCGAGCACTGAAAGAAAGATTTACCAGCTGGTTCGATCCTCCTTTCATATCTTTTGAGGCAGCGCAATCATCAATTGTCAGAAGTGTAGTTGTTCCTTCGAATAAAAAAGCTCAGTGAGCGAAGAAGTGTGTCAACCGCATCTTGTTCTGGAGTCACAACCAACACACGATCATCATTCTTGGCAAAACCATTGCAAGTCTTGTTATGCGCAAAAGTCGAACATATAAGAACAATGTAATAAAAACTTGCCTCTGAAAGAACCACAGAGTTGATTAACGAGATATTTTGTTTTTCCACAATTTGTTGGACCAACAATCAACGCATTGAAAGGCAAGTGTTCAGGATTCATTTTAGTATTGTATAGAATCAAGCTGACCATTCAAAAGGTTTACTTGTGCATCAGAAATAAGAAAAACGTAACAGTTGACTGTTCCAGAACCAGAAGTAGTTCGTTTCAATTCCAGCTGAATTCTACCTTCACTGTTAACTAATCTAGTTCCAGAACCATGCAAACTATTTTCAGCCATTGTTCTCAGATCAATGAATAAACCAAAATGTCCACCAGAATAGAATGATGTTGCATCAATTTCTGGCTCAATATCTTCTTCATGCATGAAATAGCGTTTTGCTTCATTCCACATATCAAAAGGAAGAATTCCTTGAGAGAAGATTTGATTTGGTGTGCCATCAATTGACACTTTTATTGATGTAATATCTGGATTGAAAAATTTCTGGCTAAGACGAACTCCAGCTGTATAAGGTTCAACAAATAGAAGCAGAATGCCTTTCATTGATCTGCGAGGAGCATTAACTATTTGATTAATTACTGAATCTGTATTTCTTGTAATATTGAATTGCTTGAACAATGAAATGTGATCAAAGAGAAACATTTTTCCAGTTTTATAAATAATTTCTGTTGAATTCGCCAGAGATTTGCTTCTAATTGCTTCATACTCAAGCTGAATGTTATCAAGTGAACATCCAAGCTTTGTTGGATCAGAGCCTCTGACAATCTGATCAACTGGAGCAAGAACAATCTGAAAGACAATACTCTCATTCAATTTTAAAGGATATAAAACTCCATGATCATGAAGAATTTGATGTTCGCCAAGAGGAAGTCTATAATTTGTTCCATAAACATAATTCAAAGTGTTTTCAGATGCATTACTAGAACTGGCATTTCCTGCTTTGCTGCGCAAGAAACTGAGATTTGCTGCTTTGAAAGAAAAAAATCAGAATAAAGTTGAAATAAATCTATTCTATTTGAATCTTAAGGCACTTCTCCACCAATTTTTATTGTTAATCTATTCACCAAAGCTCTCACCACATTATCAACAACGAAATTATTTGCATGTCCAGAAATAATCAAATCAAAACGAAAAGCAAGAGATCCTGGAACCATAACAACATTATAATCAAGACGTGGAACTGTGACATAAAGTGTTTCTCCAGGATTTGCTTTGGAAGGATCGATTGAATGTAATTCTATGAACTATTCGATCAGCCTTTAAAGCTCGAGGAATTTTTGTTGTGTGATATAGATCAAGTTCACTATTCACTGACATATTTAACGAATGAAAGTGAATCGAAGAAGAGACATATGAAGCTCGCATCCATGTTGCGACGTTTTTTTAATAATTTAAGTAATATTCTCAATATTATACATGAAAAAGATCGAGATCGAGACTCGCAGGAATGAGCAAACTCCATAAATTATTAAAAGAAATTCCATGGCATAATAAGAATGAACAAAACAACACACAACTAAAACTACAAGCAGAAAACTGGCCAACAGTTTAAAAACTAAACTCGCACTTATAACAACATGCTGTAAAAAATAACAACCGGTCGCATCCAATAAGGAAAAAACAACTGGTAATAAAATACAAGAGTTTTATCCCCATACTGCGAGAAGCACGCGGCTTCCAACAGTAAATAAATGGAAAAGCACATTTCGCCCCAGCGTAAGACAACATCGGCAATAAATTTAAAAGTTTTGCTCGCACAAAGCCAGAAGTACACAGCTTCAATTTCAAAAATATACCGGCATGCACAGTTGACACCCAGCGAAGGAAAAATTTACTCGCACACAGGTAGAAGCACACATCTTTCAATTTTAAAGATATACCGGCATGTACAGTTCGCACACAGCGAAGAAAAACATTTACATGCACACAGCAAGAAGTACTCAGCTTTCAATTTTAAAAATATACCGGCATGTACAGTTCGCACCGAGATACCGGCATGTACAGTTCGCATCCATCGAAGGAAAACATTTACTCGCACACGGCGAGAAGCTCACATCTTTCAATTTTAAAAATATACCGGCATGTACAGTTCGCACCCAGATACCGGCATGTACAGTTCGCACCCAGATACCGGCATGTACAGTTCGCACCCAGATACCGGCATGAACAGTTTGCACCCAGATACCGACATGTACAGTTCGCACCCAGCGACAGAAAAAATTTACTGGCACACAGGGAGAGGCACATTGCTAACACTTTCAAAAATACGTCAGCAAAACTGCACAAGGAAAACGAATAAACGTAAAAAGGGCATAGTATAAATGATTGGTTAAAGAGCATAAAGCTAAAAGCTATAAGATGCTACAAGACAACCTGTGTGACGATATTGGATAAACTTGGATAAACACTCAACATTGTTGCACCAACATTGCTAGACCAACATTGGTGGACCAACAGTAAATTTTCGGAACAACAATATCCAACATTGTAAAACCGACATTATCTAACATTGTTTAAGCAACATTATCCAGCATTGTTGGACCAAAGTTATCCAAGACTCTTGTTCCAACATTATCCAATACTGTTGGGCCGCATATGATGAATATTTTTTTACCAACAGTATTCGACGAAATTAGATTCGTCAAGACAGACAATTTAACACCTTATAAGGAATGATTGATTCTATGTACAGTCTACAAAACAGCGTATAATTGATAATGACAACTGTTTATCATAGATTTTTTACCCAAATTTTATTTTATTTAACAGCTGATTCACAATAAAAGCACCACATTCAGAGAGTACTCGACAGGGTAAGACTCAAACTAAAGTGTACTAAAGTGTACTCCCTACCACCCAAACAAGGCGTTTAAAAATACTACCAACAACCCCATACACCAGGCTTGTACACACTAATAATATCCTACCGCTGTCTCCTCGCCCCGGCAGTTTAAAAGCAAGTAGCCGCCGAGGAAAAGCTCTGGAAATAACAACATTCTCAGACAAGAATGCGAAACTCCAATTCAACCCTCCGTTTCTAATAACGGAAGCAACTGGAGAACTGTGATACAGGGTATCTATTGTAGTTTTCAAAAGTGTGGCGAAGTTTAAGGCAAAACACTTAGACTTCTTTCGTGTTCATTGAATATTTTGAAGATGAAGGCAGATCGGCGGGTCCCCAAGATTCCAATGTCTATTTTTCCTTTCAAACGCTCAGATTATTAAAAGATCAATGAAAGACAAAGAAGTTGAAACACAGTGCTCTTTCAAAACACAAAAACAGATGATATAAAAGATGTTTTAATTGCGAGCTATAGAGCATTTTCATTTTTCACCGATACCCAGAACAAAGTAGGAATCCCACAGCGGTTAGACACTAAAATCGCAATTGCACAGCACTGTGATAACAGTGGTAGTACAGTGCTGAAGTAACGATATGCACATTAGTGTGACAACAATGGCAGCTGACTGTGCTAGAACCCGTGCTGTCAGTTGCCACTACTTTCACAATGGTACCTCCACTGTCACAACGCTGTCAGTTGTCACCGCTGTCACACCAGTGTGCATAGTATTGTTACAGCGTTGTCACTGTCATTGCTGTTGCATTTTTGCTGACACACTAATAATGCTGCTATCGCTTTCGTTCTGCTGTCTAGTCCACTGCTGTCACAGCACAGATAGGTACATTGCTGTCACAATATCATCACTTAACAACCGATGTTGCGCTAGTGCCAACTGCCACTGAACTGTAAATCTAAACCGCTGTGCCATAGCTGTGGAATTTTTCTTGCGTAGCAAACAGTTGTAGTTTCATTACAATTCTCGCGTCACATCGACCGTAAAAAGCAGCAATTATGTCACCCACAACTATTGGATACCTAAGTAGACTATAACCAACTCAAAGCCGAGCGCTTCTTTAACTGCACTGTTAAAAGATTCCAACACATGAATGTGGAACACCGGTTACTTAAAATTTCATTATTATCATCTTCTTCATTACCATCATCATCTGCATCATTCTTATTTTTCAGATTAACTATTTGTTTCACGAAACTTCGTCAGACAACCATTGTCATAAAGCAACACAATGTTTTAATTTGTAAGTCTGCTTTTTGGGCTAAAACTGAATGTTGAAGTTTTTGTTGTGTACAAGGACTCGTATACTGATATATGGCTTTTTTACAGCTTTCATCCTTAAATGTTCTTAAAACATTTTTTTAAACATAATTACTAGTATTGGGAGCAGATTCGTTGTTTTCTATTAGCACAAAGTAAACCGGAAGCTTAAGTACACTTCATTTTCAGCGGGCTTCTCTGACCTCTAAAGGCCCATGCATTGTTGGCCAACAACACGCAACACAGTTAGGCCTAACATGTTGCGTCCGTTTGCATAGAACCATAACAAAGCTGGCACTTGTTGGTAATTGTTACGTAAAGTTTGAAACCAGTCAAACTTTTAGGCCCATGCAAAAACGGGTGCAACATTATTGTTGGCCCAAAATAAAGCCCCAACAACACGCAACAATGTCGTGATTTGTTGCGTCCGTTTGCATGTGCCTTAAGAAATCAATATGCCAATATCACGCCCGTAAAACAATCTCACGTTAGTTTTTAAAAACAGAGTTAGCAAATAGGCAAAGAGTGTACGTAACAATGAAACACTCAGATGAATATTACTATGATCTAATTCTGGTAAGTCAAGTATTTTTGATTTGGGAAGCTTTTGGACCATTTCTCGCCGCTATACGATCCGTAATGAAGGGGGAACTTGAAGTTGTAGGTGAAATCGGCGTTACCCTTGTGCTTATCAAGTTTCAGCGGAGAAATCATGGAATCGAAGTCAGGACCATAAAACGCCACAACAGAGTATCTGTGCTTGGTCGGCAGACGGACGCGGTGCGGACTCGACCTGCAGGCGCCGTTTGTCCACGCTTCCAGCATGTCGCATGCGTTGACGATAAACGCATCTTCTCGTGGCGGCGCCTCTACCCATCGGCCTTCCGTGGTCTTCACCTAAAATCGAGAATGCGCATGTGTAAAGATCATTTCGTTACAATTACAGGTTCCCAGATAAAATGATAGCCCCCAAGCTCGCAGTTAAACTCTCTGTTAGATCATATATGCGCATTTGATCATATGTTTTAATGTATTTTGCGCAATATAAGTATTAAATTATTATAAATTATTATTAAATTATCTGTGTCATAGGGCACTTTTAGCCTGGTGGAAGCTTCCTCTTTGAACAACGTTTTTGCTGTCATTTTGATAGTTAGTTTGGTTAGTACAAATCAAGTGTGCCATGCCCTCACGAACATCTTCCATGTATTAAGGTCTTCCAATTCACTGAACATAATTTTTATTATATTTTTTTTTTATGTTCTTTACAACCCATTTCGTATGAAATTTAACTTGTGCTAACGAGAAGACTTTTGTAAGAGAAATGGTGAAAAATTTTAAAAGAAAACACACCATGCAGCACCGTCAAGGAAGGAAAAAACCCCAAACTTGAAAAACTATATGTCATGCACAACGTTACCGCTGGCAAAAATATCTGCTTTGTTAATTTGTCAACAGGGGGATAAATTTTGCGCTGACATATTGTTCCAACATTAGCTACGGTGCCATTTTAATGTCAAATTTTGTCTTTTGTCCCTAATGACTAATTATCTTCTGTTTATTCGCCTATGAAGAAAGGAGTGCCAAGCGTTTTTACCTCAAGCCCCCCCGTGCCACATGTTGTAAGGAAGGTCAGACAGCCATAGTCGGTGTGCTCCCCCAGTGCCCACTGTATGTCCCTGCTGTTGTTCATTGGTTCATAGGGAGGATAGTGGAGCAGAGCCGGATCCGTGAAGGGTCGGCTGAGGAAGCGCTGAGTGAAAAAGTCCTTGTCTATACCTAAAGACACCGTTACAGATATGAACTGTGAAAACATGAACTAAAAACTGTATTTAATACCATTGTTAACCCTTATATGTCCAAGGGGAAATTTTCAAATGGACCATACATAGGTTTTTCCAACCTAAAAACTGAAGCTTTCAGTAATCCAAATGAAACGTTCAGTAATGAAAATGAAACGTTCAGGACCTGTAGTCTGAAAATCAACACATTTTTTGGCGTTAATTGAATGACGTCATAACCATTACAATTTATGCAAAATTCATTGTGCACATTAAAAGTTGAAAACAAAAATGTAACTTTTTATCATTTTTTTTTGTTTGCCGTATATTTGCTGCATTTTTACTAAAAATAAAAATTTTAAAAAATCCAAAGTGGCGGCCAAAATTGTGGGCGAGTCGTGAAACAAACTGTTGACATAGCAACAGTTCTTACTTTAAAGTTGATTATTGTTATGTAAACTAATTAGCTAACTCAAACCTATCTACATACAAGAGGAAGAGGACGGACAAGAAGCAGAAGAAGAAGAAGAAGCAGAAGAAGAAGAAGAAGCAGAAGAAGAAGAAGAAGAAGAAGAAGAAGAAGAAGAAGAAGAAGAAGAAAAAGAAGAAGAAGAAGAAGGAGAAGAAAAAGAAAAAGAAGAAGAAAAAGAAGAAGATGAAGCAAAAAAGGAGAAGAAGGAAAATAAGATGCTAATGAGAAAGACGGCATCAACATCATTACTTCTTAAATAATTGAGTAATGGAAGAGTACAATAACATCAATAGATGAGTACAAATACCTTGCGTTAATGTACACTTTAACACCCGGTTAAACCAGTTTTTGTAAGAGGCTGTTGGTAATGCTGTTTTCATGAAAAGTGGATAAATTATTTTAAAGGGGTACTCCAGTGGCCAAAGTCACTTTTCGGAAATTAACGTAAAATTGGCCGGGAAAAACCAATATGCCACTGATTTTGTTCAAAGAAAATAAGCAAAAACCGAGCGTTTCCGAAGATTTCGGACAAAAAAAGTTCTACCAGTGACGTAGAAAAGTTCCACCAGTGACGTAATCTTTGGAAAAAATTTTGCTTCCGGTTTGAACTTCTCGAGCGGCTGTGAGCGGCGGGAAAACTTGGAAGAACTTTTCTGTTGAAGTAAACTTCACTTCGTGGAAAACTTATTTAGATATATCTATTTATTCAACGACGAATAAGTTGAAGTAAAACCATAAAATATGTTCTTACCAGCTCCTAGTGCAGTCAAGTCAGCTAGATAGTCCCAGTTGTGGTCAGTTTTGTCTCTGCAAGGACAAGTGAATCGGCTATGGAGTTCCTTCGAGCCGGCAGGCAATAGACGCTTGTTTACTTGTTCTGAACCAATATGTCAATTTGAAATGCAATCAGTTAATTCTTATGGTTAAAACTGGAAATGACACGCCTTATCTTGACTTAGACGCCACTTCAAAAAACGTAAAGATTGGTATGTTAACAAAAACTCCATAGTCTACAGGCCGGTTCAAAATGGCCGTACTGAAGAAGAGTGAAGCGACTGATACATAAAGAAGACCAAACAATTTCAAGGAAAGAACTCTCAAAACTGAATTACAGGTCTTTTGAGTCAGTATGTCTCGTTATCTGAATTCTTCAAATAACTATAAACTCTGCCTGTAACTGCAAACTGTAACTTTGTTAATAGAAAGTAAGAATAAACGCGTTCTTGTTTCGACATTTATTGTGGAAGTGCATTGAAAGTTAGAAACATGAAACTATCCCTATTTTATATTTAATATGATGTACAAGGATTTTTTTTTCTGATAAAACTAATATAAACCTTTAGACAGTATTGTTTTAATTGTGTTGATTTGGCAGACTTCTAAAACATTCGCCAACTGGGGTTTTGTTTAAATAATATCTCAATGTTCACAAAATCGTCAAATGAGTCAAATGTCAAATCGACAAATGTAAAGTCTAGAGAATAAATGATTTGAAATGGGGTTTAGATGTTCGGCAAAGCAGGTTGGAGTCCTTCTGGATGTTTAAAGGTTAATAGTTGAATTAGAAAATGTTAAAAGGACAAAGTCCTACAATTTTCGACTAGTGTCCTTGTCAATACATTGAACACACTTCACTCAGTGATGTTTGCGTGAAGCGATTTCTAGGTTAATCCGAGTGCCTGCATGCTGTATGACGAACTGAACTTACTTGAGCTCTGAACTAGTATGGTTTTCTGTCCTTCAAGTCTCAGGAAGTTACATATGGGTCTGTCAAAATAAACTTTGAAACTAAAATTAAAATTGCTTTGCTTTTAGCGAGCCAAATAGCACCTTTTTGTTTGTAGAACAACGAAAAACGAATAACAACTTCTCAGACAGAATTACTTCCGCTTGCGCCATCTTTAGCTGTTGTCATGGTAAGTACCAAAATCCGAACGATTTCCGAGCGGCTTCCGAGCGCTTCCGAGCGCTTCCGAAGACACGTTTAAAACCACATTTTGCTCTTTTTCGCGCGTTTCTAAACATTTTTGAACAAAATGAGTGAGAAATTCATTTTTCTCAGCTAACTTTAAGTTAATTACCGAAAAGTCGTTTTGGCCACTGGAGTACCTCTTTAAGTCGAAGTACTAGAGAAGAAGAGGGTCGGATCGGAGATGCATTTCAGAATTTTGAGTTATTTCTCTCTTTCAACATTGATTTATGTTCAGCGAGCGTTGGTAGACTGATTTTGAGTGCCGTAAAAGAATTGCTGATTTCATCGAAGAAATGCAAACAACAACACAGCTAAGAAAATAAAATTGAACATAAGTGCACATGGAATCGCTGGCTGCAAGCGTCATAAGAAAATGACTTCAGTTTACAAAAGATCGTTAATGTTCAAATATGAGCTGACTTAGATTTATTGCTCCAAAAAAAATTCAAAAGTTTACAACACTAGACGCAGTTCAACTAATTGGCTTTTTTATCGATATGTGTATACTTAGAGACGAAGAGGTTCTTGCATGAACGAAGTGACGCACGCAACCAACATCCAATCACAGTCCCGAATGAGCG
>JAOBRG010394222.1:0-24780 GCA_027574985.1 Umimayanthus nakama | reverse complement strand
AAAGAAGGAAAGAAGGAAAGAAGAAAAGAAGGAAAGAAAGAAAGGAAGAAAGAAAGAAAGAAAGAAAGAAAGAAAGACTTTTTGCGTGAAGCTATAGCTACAAGAATACAAGAGAGAGGCACACCTTTGATCTCAATCTCCTCGCTAACACGTAGCACACCCAGTTTCATCATAGTGAAGAACAGTACGAAGGCGAGGCCAGCAGACCACGCTGTGATGACCACTGCTCCAAGCAGGTTCCACCCGAACAGACGGAATGAGTGACCATCTCCTTTGTAGAGTATTCCGGTGTCGTGATTGAAGAATGTTACCGCCAGTACACCCCAGAAGCCACCGCCAAAGTGTACTGAAGCCAAGATGAAAACACCCTATTATACACTCCACCTTAAAAATATCTTGAAATATATAAAAGTATTCTCCCAACGAATCATCAGCGTTAAGATGGGAAAAGCGGGGCAAATTTGGATTTTCCTTTAAATATCTCTATTCCACCTGCGTATTTTTCTCCCATTAATTCACAAAATCTTTAAAACAAGTGCAACTAAAATTCTCAAAAGCAATTTTAAAATCGGTATTCCCTGTAAAATAATTTGTGTTACACGTGACCTGTGACGTCATAGATATTGCGCAAGACCATTTTTTGAAATCCAAGACGACAGCCATGTACTTTGCTTTTTGTCAAAAGGGAAAGCTTTTTGTAGTCAATTTGCGTTTGAAAACGTTGAAAACGAAACTAAAACAGTTTTAGTGACACTATTAGCGTTATACGTTATGCGTTTATACCGTTCAGTTGTCGATTTTTTTAAGTCAGAAACGTCTCTAAATTTTTCTACTTTGGTTAGGAAAATTGGGTGAAAAAACGAAAGTTTGACAATTACGACGTCACTTTGACGTATTGATGACGTTATATGCCACCTAGGCTACACCAAATTAATAAATTTGTGGTTCTTTACTACCTCAGCAAATTTTAATTTCGTTATCATTTATAGTTTTAGAGTTATGAGCCGCTGGCCACCCTCAAAAAGCTCTGGCGGAATAGGGATAATCCACTAGGAACAAGGAAAACCTAATAAGTCACACTCGAAAATGTGGTGATTGCTCAAACATTGAAACTAAGAGCTTAACATTAGCCAAACGCCGAGTGTACCCAGCCAGGTATTTCTTGTTCCTGGCGGAGGAAAGGCCCCTTTAATTGTGTAATACACAACGTACTCGTAGCTGCTCCGCCCTTATCCATAAGCTTAACATTGAGGGGTGTACGGAAAATTTATTCTACTTGGTAGTTTATAATAACATAAGTTCATTACCAGTTCAAGTCCCTTGCTATCTCTGTCGGGAGTAAAACTACAGCTATTTAGATGTATTTTGGTACCGTTCAGTTACCGTGCTCCTGAAACTGGATATATGCAGCTTGCTTTTGTACATCAAACTCTTAGTAGAAGTAAGGAGCAAACGCTTTTTTAATTTGAACGGCTCTGTCTCTCTTACGATAGAAAAGGTTAGACTTAAGTTAATTGGCTGCCTCAAACAACTCTAAAACATGTCAACTATAAAATCAAGTTACCGATTATTAATTAATCAAGGGAACTTTCAAAAGATCATTACATTTTTGTCCCATTTTCTTTTGATATTGGGGGGGGAGGGGAAGTGTCTCGTCTCACATTTAAAGGGTAAAGCTGTACTGGACTCCTTCATGTGAAAACTTAGTAAATTAATGGATATTGAGTTTATAACTACCTGCAACAGCATCGATCGGATCGTCGATACGAAGTCGTAACATTCCAATGCTCCAAGCCATGTAAGCTGCGCCCGCGATAACGCCAATTATCAGGGCAGCGTATGGGTGAACAATATTACAACCAGCGCAGATAGCAACCTGAAGTTTGATAATGTAAAGCTGTTTAGCTAAATCAAGTAATTTATTTGCTCTAATGAATGAATGAATGAATGATTGATTGATTGGTTGATAAGTTTGGTTGAATAGATAAATGAATGAAGAAATGAAGAAACGATCATGAAGTGTTGAGTGAGTGAGTGAGTGAGTGAGCGAAAGTTTGTGGGTGAGTGCGAAACTGAGTAACAATAATGAAAGAAGGAAACAATGAACGAATGACATCTTAAATGAATAGTTGAATAGATAAATTGGTGGGTAAATGAGCGAACGTATGAATGGATAAATGTATGAAACGGTTGATGATAGATAGATGGGTGATAAACGAATGGATGGATGAATGAATGAATGGACTGATGGATGGATGGACGAATGAATGAATGAACTGATTGCTTGGTTGATTGACCGATTCATGGATGAGTGGATGGATGGACGGGTGAATTAACTGATTGATTAATTGATTGGTGCATGGATAGACGGACGGATGATTTGCAAAATTAATCAAAATGTATAAAAAGCAAAATGCATACCATTCCACAAAGACCCCCGTTAATTGTAATAAGTAAACTCCAGTTTTTCTCGTGAAACCCAAGTCTCTTGATCAACATAGAAGTTATTGCTCCGCCTCCACCTAAGAAAAGACTCTGGTTTAGGTGCCTTCAACTGTGAATGTTCAGGTTTTTTTGCAATTATGTACATAAAAAAATTAATAAATGCTTATTGGCTAAGAACAGTGCAGTTGTTTTGCAACTCTGTAGTTGTCGGGAAAAGTGTAATTACGTGCAGTTACAACTACAAAAAATGTAACCTGATCAGTCAAGAAACATTGTTACTCAAAACAAACCAAACAAGCGTGACGAGAAAGTGTCATAGTCTAACGTGCCATGCCACGCATAGTAAGAAAACCGGAACTTAATCGTAGCCACAAAGCCCTGACAGCCACGAGCCAGTTAATTGTTGATATGTATGAACTAGTTAACAATTCTTGCAGGTATCTACACTACTTGCTAAACAGGCTTCAACTAATCGTGATTAAAAACCAGTTAGATATTTTAAGTAGTACACGAACTGGCTAAAAAACCTGTTTAAAAATGTTGCTACAAAAATTTAATAGTTCTTTTAGAACTCGCAACCTTGTAACTCGTGGTAGAAGCAACATATTTAAGTCAAACAAGTTTGATGTAATCGAATTTAGTGTCTGGAATGATAAGCGGTTTTGACAGTTTGAACTTTATGAAAAAACTTTACTTAATCAAATTATTTCCAATTTGAGCTCAAAATCGTGTAAACACAATAACCAAGTAGGCAAAACTTCTCACCTGCCAAGAAAGTATTGACTATAGCCTTTGCGACTGTCTCTCCGTCTCCAGGCGCTGAAATTTGTCCTTGCGAACCACCATTGAAGGCCAAGAATCCGAAGAACAAGAGAAAGCCTCCCAAAGCACATTTCTTTGAAAAAAAAAACGTTTACGGGGTTATATCGACTACAACTTCAACACTGCAGTAACGGTAGTGGTTATTAATCTTCGTAAATCACTTTATTAATCATCGTGAGTCACTTCTACGATTTGGAGAGATAAAACATGCTAAAAACCAGCTAAAAATCAGTACTTATTTATTTTTTCTAATTTAACGCAAAGAACAAAGGGCATAAACAAAAGGATTCACAGTGTCCTTTTCTTTTTTGTTGTTTTCCACCTTTTTGCAACGGTTTTTGAGCACGGTTGCCGTTTTCCTGTTACTTTGGAGCAAAATCAACTGATAAAATAATTCTCTTTTACGAAGTGTACTATTTTGACAAGGAAAACGTGGTACGAAAATGCAAGAAAATGGCCAAACTCTTGTCTTTTCGCTTCCCCTACAGGGTTTTTGACACCCGCAATAGGATAGAAGCCATCCCAATAATAAAAAACATTGAGTTGTGCTCACCGGTACGGTATGTCCTGGGATCACTCGAACTTCTCCGTCAACAAACCGTCCTATCCGAGGTCCTAACACGACAGCACCAACGAATGCGCATGCTCCCCCTAAGATATGAACAACACCGCTGCCCGCAAAATCCTGCAAAATATGCCTTGACTCAGAATAGAAATACTTTTGTATCAGAATCCTTTTCTAAAACACATAAGGTTGAAATAAACACATTACATTAACTATTAGATATTTCTCTGTACCGTCCGGCCTAAAAAAACCGCCGGCTTTGGGAGGATTCAAAGCACGCAAGCACAATTGCTTCTCGCCACAAATCTCCAATTCCTGCGCTTTAGCCGACAGGAGCGGCAGAACTGAGACAAATAAAAAGCGACCTATGGATACACCACATCAACAAGAAAAATAATCTCTGTTTAATACTGCAATTTACAAGACAGGAAGCGGAACTTCAATCTACAGATAACAAAAACAGGTGCATTACCACCCACGATTAACTTAGTAGCAAATCGATGCAGGCGGTTATATGTTCTGGTTTAGAACTGTATAATTAACAAATAAACTTAAATCAGTCGTTGCAAATGCTAATACTACAACACAGACTTTTCTTGCTCTCTCACCTGGTAGGTTACATTCATTGTCTCGTTCCCGCTTGTGTACGTGACACCAACGTACAGCCAGCCCGATGGATCCCAGGCCCAGTGAGTAACCACCGGATAAATGAACCCTGGATTAATAAACAAGATTGGCTCTATAATAGTAACACACATAAACATAACAATAATAACAGTAATAACAACAACAAGAAGAAAATTGAAGAAGAAGAAGAAGAAGAAGCAAAAGAAGAAGGAGAAGAGGAGAAGAAGAAAAAGAAGAAGAAAATGATGATGTTGATTAAACAGGAGGTTCCACAATAAAAGAGACCGGCCAGTCCATTCGCACTTATTATTAGCACGCTGCCTTTGTCGATTGAGCATCTCCGATTTTACGCCTCGCCGATTTCTTACTTGTTGCTCACAGTGCGAAATTTTGAAAACAAAATCTGAATGCAAATTATCAAATTTCGAGCTGTCAAGATAGCCAAAGTTACAAACAACGCTAGTGGTCATCACCCAACTACTATATTTACACTGTGTGTGTTTCTTACAATACGAAACCCCCCTCTTTAGAACGCATGTATTTAGAGCGAGAAGACTCGTTGACAAGCCAAGTTTGTCGTAGTTATAAAATTTAAATTTAAAATTAGGAGCTTTACAGGTGTGAAAAGAGGAGGGGCTTGGCCTTTAACAACGGAACTTCTTGTTCAAGAAGAAGATGATTTAGAAGAAGAAGATGAAGAAGATGGTGATGATTAAGGAAAAGAAGATGGAGAAGAAAAGGTGAAGAAGCAAAAGAAGAAGGAGAAGAAGAAGAAGAAGAAAAAAAGAATAAATGATGATGTTAATTGAGAAGAGGGTGAAAAATAAAAAAATACATGAAGAAAAAGTTGATAACAATGATGATGATGATAAAGATGATTAAGAAAAATAAGATGGAGAAGAGAGAAGAATATTGAATAAGAAAGGAGGAAGAAGAAGAAGAAGAAGCAGGAAAAGAAGAAAAAGAAGAAGAAAATGATGACGTTGATTAAGAAGAGGATGTTTAAGAAGATGAAGATGATGATGATGATAATGATGATTAAGAAAAAGAAGATGGAGAAGAAAAGAAGAAGAAGAAGAGGATGATGCAGATGATGAAGAAGAAAAATATAAGAAGAAGAAGAAAAGAAGAAAATGATTAAGAAGAAGAAGATGATGCAGACGATAAAAAAGAAAAGAAGAAGAAGAAGACCACGAAAAAGAAGAAAAAAAGGAGAAGAAGAAGAAGACGACAAAGAAGAAAAGGAGAAGTAGAAAAAGATGAAAAGAAGAGGAAGAAGAAAGAGAAGAAGGAGGAGAAGAAGGAGAAAAAGAAGAAGAAAAAGAGGAACACAAAGTCATAGCGACGGGGTTTTCATGCCCTGTTTAGAGTTATCATTGCACTCACCAGTTAAAGCAATTGAGTACGAAACATATGCTAGGAAGTCGGTCCTCTCCGCCATGGCACCGCTGACAATGGTGGCCGCAGTCGCAGCAAACACAAACTGGAAGAACCACATGGAGTAGAGGCTGGATGGAAGGTGGGCAAGAGCGAAGTTGCCGCCTCCGATAAAGCCATTCGAAGGCTGTCCGAACGCAAAGGCATATCCAAACAGGAAGTACGAGATACAACCAATAACTGAAGGAGTTCAAACAATTAAAATTTGAATAACTTGTAAGATGGATTCTGCCAGTCATGTGTGCCACATAATATGGCACACAAGTTTGTCAGTGGAAAGAATAATAGTGGTACTCTCAGGTGCCAAGTGTTGTTGCAAGTCTTGTCATTTCGAATTACAGGCCCGGAGGGGGGGGGAGGAGGTTACTGTTAAAATCAATCAGCTTTTTATTGGATCAACTCCAAACTTGGATATAACTATAGATTAGCTCATATTTACTCACAGACATCCAGGACATTTTTCAGCAAAATGTTTGTCGTGTTCTTGGAGCGCACAGACCCAGCTTCAAGGAAGGCGAACCCGCATTGCATTACTGGGAAATAAATGAAAAGAAAATGTTAAAGAGGAATGAATAGAAGATATCATTGGCAAACGAATGAAAAGATAATATTACAGAGTAATGGATATAATATATATACAGTTTTGGAAACGAATTAAAAGATTGAAACTGTACAGACTCCTATAATGTTTCGAAATAAAATGTAAATCAGTAACTGTTCATCAGTAGGATACCTAAAACGTGTGCAATTCTATAACTGGTTTCGGCTCCATTAAATCCTAACTTTTACCTTTTCACTTTTCATGCTCAGCTCCAAAGAAGTTAGAAAACTGGATCTTTTTGACGGCGCATGCGCATCTATTTATGAAGATTAGTGGTGGACCTTTTTTGTTTTACCTGACAAATCTCTTTTACTACATGCTTGCTTTTGTTTCATCAGCCAATCCAAAAAAGATAAAAATGGAAACGCTTTAGTGGTTTTAAGTCAAATGGACTGCTCGTTTAATATGTTCAGTTACAAAGGATATCTCGGCACTCCTATCAAAAGTGCAAAATGTATGAACCCCACTCGGTTTTTAATGTTGACTGAAAAAGCATTCTGTCTTTGTCGACCTCAAAATCTGCCAAGTACGTGAAGTACTCAATTAAAATAGTTTGAATGGTGAATTGATAATTAGTAACCAATAAATTATAATTGGATAATTAACTACACTTTGGCTTTCTGTCCACCAGTTCAGTCTTGAGAATTATAATCTTGCACTAGAATGTACTCATAAAGTGGCCAATAAATTACAGACAGAGATACCACAGGTTATAATCACAAATGAAATAACATGCTGTAAGTCTTTTTTTATCAACAACAATAACAATAACAATTTTTTTATTGTGTCTAGAAATTACGTAATGTGTAACAAAAAAATATATATAGACACTGGCTCTTTGGGTTGAAGTGATAATTATAAGTGAGCCGAATGACGTAAAAGGGAGCAAAATCAAAAATTGGTTTTGTCCCTTCTTCCGCCAATTGACTGCCCATAATCCTCGATTAGTTCCATTCCAGCAGTTCTCGAACTAACACAAACAACTCTTTTTCAGTCTCTAAGTACGTTTTTACTGTTGATAAAGTAAAGCATCGGGATGTCGTATACATATTGTCTTTTTCATAGCTACTAGCCGATGGAATTCGAAGGAAAGTTGTTTGATTTCTTATTAATCTATAACTACACGTGATCTCATTCTGAAATTACATCATATTTTCCACTATGGAAAGCTATGGAACACAAAGCTCTGTCTTTCTGTGGTACCAAATTGTTATTGGTAGAAGTCAAGACGTGATTGGAGAAGACATTTCGCTTCATGAAACAGCCAAGCAAGAAAACCCATGATCTCACGATTTTTGTTTGTTTTGGAAAGTACAACAGCAAGGTCTGCATCTTTTGTAAAAGTCAATTATGTGAAATGCATTGATGAAGCATTTCTTGGTTGGGTAAATTCTGTACGTGACTTTGTCTCTCTTGGTTTTAGAACCTTTGTACTTAAAATAGGTGAAAATGTCTTAAAATTTTGTTTCGTTGGCGTGGGCATTAGTCTCTAGGGCACAAACTAGAACAGAAAATAATGGACACCTTGCAAAGGCCGGACATGAATGTGCATGCGGCAGTGAAACAATTTCCTATAAGAAACAGCTGCATGTTGCGTGCATGCAGGTATTTGAAGCATAGACATCTAATCTCTTGTCTTTATTTAACGGGAACATAAAGGAATCATTGATGTGATCTTTTGTACTCTGTAACACCTTTTGCATATACAACTCACTTCTAATCTCCTCTTATATGACTACAATTTAAAACAAACTAGAAGCCTACATGTAAGTACAGCAGAACAACATACAAACATATTGTAGTCCTTCACTGATTCCACCCTGGTCTACCTTTAATGACAATGCATCTTAAATCATTTTGTTGAGTCTTGTGCGACGAAAGCGCTAAAATCTAGTAGAAACAGTGGCTGTCACTACTCATTCCATGTCCATGTAAAAATGGTTACATATATCTCGAAGCATAAGCTCCATAAAAATTGAACTGGTTAAACAATATTACCAAATACAGACAAGTGATTGTTCGATTTCAAGCAATTTGATTGGTTTGGTGGTCACCGGTTATCGGCTCGTGTTATAGTGATTGACTATATATGGAAAGCGCATGGTTGTGAGGCTAGAAAGGTAAATGTGCTTGATGTGTGGAACTATATTTCTTTGTCTAAGTTTACTTTCCGACAAAGAGTCTTCAATTCTATCAAGAAATAAAGCAAAACTACACAAAAAGGTATTTTTGTGAATCACTGAATTGATTACTCCCACACACATTGTACAAACTTAGCTGTTAAAAGGTGGTATTTGTATTACAATCTGCTAGAAAGGTCAATGTGCTTGATGGGTGGAACTATATTTCTTTGTCTAAGTTTACATTCTTAACAACTTAATTCGTTGATTGACACCTAATCGCATGCGTGATTTATAATGGATTGAACTTTTACCTTCGCAATTTAACGGAAATTACTTAACATAAAAGACACATTATTTTGGAGTAGGCACTGTAAAATTTCTCTGAAAATTGGTGATCGCTCGCTTTTTGCCTTAAAGAAGGATAGTCATTTACACCAGAAGATTTAGTCCTTGCTGCTTCCACAAGGGTTTATATGTATATTTGCTACTGAAAGTAGGAACTTAAACCCCAGGTCTTTTAAAAAATATTCATGTTTTTTTGTGTGGCACGCAATTAGCGTTCTTACACTTTCTTGTATGAAAAAACAAACCGAAACAAACAAAAACAAATCGTTCAAGATCTAATTTGTTCAGTCAAAGTCCACTTGCATATTTGATTCATCGCGTGCACGGAAATTTTTTTTCGCGTACGTTGGTTCCGTCAAAAATTTGCATTTTGCGGTCATGTTAATTAACAGTTGTTCATATAAACGTTTGTTCTCGTTTCTACGTATTAGAAACTGAGAATATTTAAAAAGGTTCACTTTTACTTGTTCAATAATTGTTTTGTTGTTTTCAGCCCTGAAGTGAAAGAGTACCGAAGTAGTAATGGAGGACCATATATGGAGCTCAAAATTGCACAAGCAACTACCTTTGCACTCATTGGCTGTTCATAATCAGCAGTTGAACAATAACAGCCAATGGAAGGAATGTTGACGTACGTAGGTACTCTCTTCCAGTAAGGTGATTTTCACTTTTGACTTTCAGCAGAACATTTTGAAGCATTCTCTAACATAAATAAAAGGTACTTCCTCTAGTATATACTCATAGTTTGTGTTCATCCATTTTACCACGTGCTTTGATAAACGTAATGGTGCCTTTTCTATACCTTAAACCTATTTATTTTTGAGTATAGGAATTGGTTTCAAACAAAATTCCAGTTCCGTGTTAAACATCTTCAACGTTGCTGAAGTTGGTACACATGGAATGTAGAAATTATCTTTGAACGTGCCCATTTTTATCATCTAACTCGAGTGATTGCTTTTTAGGAAAGCTTTACATCTCACTCAAGCTTAGACCCAAAAATCGCCTAAAGCAAGTCCAAATTGACTGTATTGTTCTCGCCTCATGTAAATCACCATAGATCAAAGTCCTGTTCAGTAACCATGACTGACTTGGACCGAACGGATGGTGCCGTTATGTAAAACATGTATTATAAACGAAACACCAGTGATATTGAAAATTTTTCTTGCATTAATTTCCAGTTCTGGGTATTACTGGAAAACAAACAACAGTTCATGTTAGTTTCTTTAATGCAAAAAAAATAGCCTTAGTGACATAAGAAAACTTTGATAGATGATACCCGGCCCCTACAACAAATCCTACACTGTTTAATTGATACTTTTGGCTTCTACAACACCTTTTCCTGTTTCTGCCGAAAGTTTACGCTTCCTTTCATGAAACCTAGCAACAAATTTTGTTCTTTTTGAATAGATACTATGAACAAACCTGTGAAAAAACGTGACTTTCACGTATTCCAAGATACGAGTACGCCCTCTATGAGAGACATGTGCAATCGGGATGGTGTGTTTTTGTGCAAAACGGTATAATAAATGTTCGTTGATTATATTGATGGCGCTCAGACCGTTTTTGATTTCTTTAACAATAGGGGCAGTAATGGCTGAGGGGGGTGGCTGTTTCCAGTGGGTTTTGCTTTTGGGATAAAGGGCCGCTACAGGTATAGTTCAAGTTCAGATTGTACAAGAGTTTCGGGCATTGGTTGAAGTCAAGGACAATGGATTTGCTAGAATGATTATACAACATCATAAGCCGAGCGTCGGCGCATCGTTAAAGCCATCGCATGCAAGATCTCGTAGGATCGCTGTTCGGCTAGACTGATTTGATACTGCATGTATTCATTCTTGACATATCTATCTCTGCTACGCTGGTCATGACATTTTCCAGTTTTTGTTGTTTTTTCATAGTGTAAGGCTCTCGCATTGTGTCAGCATATCTACTTGCGGTCTGAAGAGCTTTTGACGCAATTTTTCTGCGTTTGTTTGGTATTTGGAGACAATGGCCATTCCTTTATCAGACTTGAACTTTGGACCTCTTTGACTTCTGGATTAAAAAAAAGAGTGCCGACTCTACTTTTCCAGTGAAAGATGAAAAGCAAGGTAGAGATGATTTTGTTAAACTTTTTGTTTTTTTAAATGTGGTGTTGAGCTTGATACATCTGAAAATAAGTTGGTAATTAAACAAGCCAGGCATCCAGTACTCTTTCAAAACTTCAACTGCATACTTACTAAAGATCAGGATTCCCATGAAAATAAGAAACATGTGGTTCGTTGCCGTTTCTAGAACTTTTATCTCGCCGTGAAGTTTGACTATGCTTGTCGAGTTGTCCATTGCATCCAAACCTAGACGTGCACTTGGAGCTGGATGTTAGAACAAGCCTCAGATTCTCTGCACAAATGCTTTTTGTCTCCTTCCATAGGCGTGTTCCACTAAATGTCAATGAAACCGTAATTGGATCTACAAACATTATTGTTGGTCATGTGCACTCGTGCGAATACACTGTGGTTATTGTGGAAGCGGAATAAAGAAATTCAATTGAAAAATTAGATAGTGTAGGGCCGTTGCCATACCAAAAGTTTTGAAAGCGTTTGACTATGGAAACCTCGCATCTACCAATTAGAAGTTAGACTTTGAGGTACGGAGATAGTTCTTCCTTGGAAAATTTTGTTTGAATCGGGTACACGCGAAGAATGCTCATCACTGAACAACTGAATCGCTACCTGAAGCAAAAATTCTCAAATCCTTGGTTGGTTTGAGAGACCCTTACTTGGAAGAGAAAAGACTGGAACCGGCCACCAGGCACTCCTGGTGGCGCTCCCATAGTGTAGAATGAACAGCGTGGTTTTCATAAAGAACAAGAGGCTCATTAAGCTTTTCGACTTATCATATCACCACCAGGGGCACTGACCGCGCGGAACCGGGGACAAATTTATCCAAAATATGGCAGTCACTGGACCGAATCGCGACATGAAGAAAGAAAAAAGAAAAATAAATGGAGCCCAAACTTTGACTCGTGGTACCACAATAAACAAAAATCTAACTCGGACTTGCGTTAAGCGAGTTAGTAACTTTAAATAGACTGAAACAATGTGTACTCAGTTCGATCTCACTTGTTCACCACTATTCGTAAATTGTTTTGTAATGAAACATGAACCATGAAGTCTACATAAAATGGAAAGGTATTTGTGCGGAGATTGATGGGCCTGAAATTATTTTAAAGATTGTTTGCAGCAATTTTATAATTATGCTGTAACGTTTATGATTGTTTTAAATAGTTGTTTTACTTCAGGAAGAAATTATTATGGAAGTAAAAGCAGTTAAGTCGATTAAAAATTGCAGCACTCAATACTTAGAACACTGATTTCGCTTTGAGTGAAGTTCAAACATTTGGAGCCAAACACTACCTTTAACAAAATCCCATCTATCTTTTAACTTACAAAAGGCGGCTTATATCCTCTCTAGGATTTAGAAGAGGAATTAAAAGTCTTGGAACGATACGTACATGTTCAAATTTCAGTGGACATAGGTTTTCGTTATTATTCCCGTGACATTTAAATTGCACATACATTAAGGGGAAAAAAATTACACAAGTAGGAAAAATATCTTAATGACAAGAGAAGTAAAATTTAAAAAAAACCCAATTCAATAGCTGTCTGTTTCCACAGACTCAGTTTTGATACTCTAAACCGTTATATATCGGGATAAATAGATCCAACCACTGTCACAAACGAATTGGTTCCTACGTTCTCCTCCGTCTCTGACCATAAAACCGTGAAAGACTTCCTAAACTGAAATACGTCCGGCCAACACTGATGTCAGTTATGTAACTCGGTGAACTTGAGATTATTCATAAGTGCTTTTGATTACTGTGTAGCTATAACAATATTTTTAACATCTTTTGAACACAAAAGACTACACGACCCAGTGTTAAATGTAGTGTTCATACTCGATGTTGTATCTCCTGTTTTAGAGATGCCTGCATGCAACAAACATCACTTTTTGTGCCTGAATGAAGGATCAACATCAATTTAGGGCAGATTCATGGGCAATACTTCGAGGGGTCGTGCTACTCTTATCAAGTCAAAACTGGAAAGAACAATTTAACAGCTAAAACCCACTTTACGCCGGCTCTGGCTTAAAAAAGAGTTCCGGTGCACGACTTCTTGCTATAAAACTTCCTTTCAAAAATGATTATGTAATAGCTTTGCACTAAACTTTGTTAATATTTGTAGCGACTCAGGCTAAGATCCCGCGTGAAGGATCCCGCTATACCAAAAGCCAGCTGTATAAGTTACTAACTCAATACACTGTGTAGAGTCTGACATGCTTAACATTAGCCTTTGCATGGACAAGGGGATGCACTGATTTTGACTTACAAACTAAAGAGTAAACACAGTCAAAATAAAGACCGCTTACTGGCACTTAAACTTAACCAAAGCCTATACTTTTACGGTAATACATAACTTACTTTAATTTTTTAATTTTTTCCATTTATTGTTTGGTATTTTTTCCTTCACGTACGTGCATATAAAACAATCTCGAGGACATTTGTAGCATTTTTCTTAATAGAACTGGTGAAAAAACCAAGAAACAATGATTGCCTAAGACTGAAAAAACAAACTTAATATTAGAATAATTGCACATTTATTCCGATGTAGTTAAACCAGACTGTTCAAGAAGACACCAAGAGATTATCGAACTAGAAGGTTATAACTGCAACAAAACTAAGCTTAAACAAAAGAAACATATACATTTTTGACGTACAGTAACCTCCACGAATTACAACATTTCTTCTTTTACCTTTGATAAATTAGTTTATCATGTATACAATCGTTATGTAATCGTTTTATCATCAGTTTTACTTGCTACTTCTATTACGCAGTTGATGGACACTAGAGTAATTCTTCTGCAGTTTTAAGTTGTATACGAAACAAGACAGCTTGGTCTTGTTTTGCTTCAAGTTCCCTGGGGCTAGTTCAGCAGCTAAATACAGCAGTTGGTGCCATTGATGAAGAAAAATATGCTTTTCCTTTCTAAAATAGAAACTAAACACCTCAAAGTGTCTTTACAATGGCGTCTTTACAGTTTTCATTCCGGTCAATTCTTAAGGTCATTGCTACGAAAGCAGTGGAGTAGAACTTTTCATTGGATGACAACAAAATCATTAAGACTTACGTTACCATTTTATAACTTCCTGGTACCACCTTGGTAACTAAAACTTGAGCTAAAACTCTAAATACAACCCTCCTAATTGTTATTTATCAAAAGTTAGCGTAAAATTTTTTAAGACATCTTTTGATTTGGGCTAAAATGAAAACATGTATGTTTTTGCAAAAACTTTAAGCAAGCCCTTATTACTTCTGATCTGGTAGAACGGTTGGCAAACTTTAAACATACTTTTTTCTTATATGAGAACAGTTTTATAAGAACATCAAAGCTCGAATATGCCCAAAAAATTAAGAACCAGCTAATAAAAACATTACAAGTTGTGCAAAAACGTAAGAATAACAAGGTTTGGCCGAAGCTTACTTGCTCTTATAAAAAAGCGGGTAATCACGCAGGGACGTTGGTGAAAAACCTGCATGACAAAGTTTTTTTAAAACAGCCTTTTCGTATGTTTCGTAACTTTGCATGGTGTCTCAGCTAGCTAGTTCCTGTTAATTGTTTACTATGCATTGAAATAAAATAAGGAAGGGTGTTTTCATTAAAAGTCGGTTGTGTGCTGAACTTTACTAAGTTTAAACAATAAAGCGTTACTTACAAAATATCAGAAGTCCCATGAAAATGAGAAACATTTGATCTGAAGCATTTTTGAGATTATCAACATCTCCTTGAAGGTTCATCGTGTTGTTCATCCTAAACTCCGAGGATTGATGTACCACTGAAAACTGACAGACAAAACTGATCTCGCGTTTTATGAGCAAACGCGTCTCGTTTCCCTGGTCAATATCCAAAATTGTCACGACTGAGTGACGTTTAAGCGTGTACGTGTAGATGTTTCAATTTCCGCGTGCTGTGCGTATTTTAAGTATTGCCATGCCATGCTGACTATGCTGGAAGAAGGTTACAAAACTTTTTTTATTGGCCGGATGCGTGGGTTTTGTACGTCGGAACTGTACTCATAAAATCTTTTTTGTATTTTCAAGATAGCATCTAGCGAATTTATGGAAAAACTGATTTTTTTTTAGATGTTAAAAACGGCGACATTTCGGTAAGTTTCTTTTCATTTTCAAAAATGTTTATTTCTTTCCAAACACTCAGAACAAAAACCCACTAGCAGTAAAGTTTTTACAGCACCCTGCTTTTTCCAAGTATTGCAATAACGGGTTTAAAGGTAAAATATGATTCAAGCTTAGTTCAAAATTCTTGAAGTAGAGGTAGAAACGAATCAAGTTTTTTTTAAATTTGGAGTCTGCAGATTTTAAATCTGCAACGAACTCACTCTTATGATTATGGTACTGGCGTCATATCTGGTCGGCTGTGAGATGTTCTTGATGGTACTAAGCGAGGTTGAATACAAGTAACGATCTATCTTAAAGGGAAACCTACACACAAGAACAGAAATAATTCAAAACTGCCACCGAATGAGTCGTGGAGTATTTTTTTGTTATCCAGTTATTTGGAAGAAATTGAAAAGCCAAATCGGGCTGTGCTTAATAACAATGACGAAATGATAAAATTTGATCATATGGTTCAGTTACATAGTTACCCACACCGAGCAGAGGTTAGTGTAAGCTGAGATAAGCAATTCTGAAAACTGGCATTTCGTGGAGAAAAAAATTATTGAAACTTATATAGTTCCTCCCTTCCCACGTCAATTTTGGAAGGAGAGTCGGTAATGTAACTCCTTTAATGTAGAAACGTTTGACTATTGGAAGACTAACAAGGAAAGACCAACTGACCGCATCAAGGCCCATGTTAACACGCTTAACAAAGCAGAGACTGGAAAGAATCTTGCAAATGGTATTTACGACAATGTATGAGGTTTCAGATTTTCACTGCCTATACTTCAATTTTTCTAGAAATGGTTTCCACTCTTCAGGTTATTTTTAACACGATCAGGTTTGCTGTGAGTGATCCGCTTCTTACTTATCACAGTCATCAACAACAACAACAATTTTTACGCTCTTGTTAGAATATTTACATCAATAAGTTGGAAGGAGCACAAGCCACTTGAAAATAGTAGGAACTAGTCGTGTCAAGTGACTTTGGTCAAGCGAGAAAAGTTCGGGATTTGAAATGGTTGTTGTAGGAGAATATATCAATAATAATACACAAATAACACTAACAAATAGTTAAACAAAAAAGTATAAAGCTGTAAAGCATGAAACGTGAAACATGAAAGGGGAACTAAAAGGCAAACTTTCGAAGATGAGGACAAAAACATCAAAAGAAACCAGTGTCGAACAGACTATTTATAAAAATAGCTGTCAAGAATAAAATCTGTTAAAAGTCTTTTAAGGAATTACGAGACTTAGATTTAAACTGATGTTGAATTGAATGCCAGATTTTAACACCAAGAAAACTTATTTCGTATCGGTGTTGTGGGGAGAGTTTAGACATTAAAAAAACTGCTTGAGCTGGAAGGCTTCAGTTAAGATCCCTGGTAGTATTTCCATCAAGAGTTTTAGTTTATTTGGCAAGGTAATGTATGTAAGGTTATTCCAAGGTTTTTTACTTAGTTTATTAAGTTTTTATATAAGAGTAATTTACTAAAGAAACTGCTGGAAGTCCAACTAAATACTCATCCAGTTTCACTGCCGATATCATAGTGATCTCGACTAAACTTCGGAACAATTTTCAAACATGAATAAGCAAATTCAGAACAACTTCACACGCAGTAACGCACGCAAAGATTCAATTCAATTCAATTCAGCAAATTGTAATTTTGACTTCGTAAATGTTTACAATATTGTGATACACCACTGGCTTGCAAATAGTACAGAACTAATCGAGGCAGGTCAGTGGTTACAATTGAAATACGGTTCTAAGCTAGAACAGTGAAATACAAGGCATATTAATCATATTAAACTAGAAGTAATCACAGATCAGTGTAGTGCGTTCGACCTCTGGAAAAATTGAAAAAATAGCTTTTGGGGTAGAACTAGAAGCTGGATTTTTTCACTAGATAAGTTGACTAGAATATTTTGTGTAACCGAGTCCTTTCTTCTTGTTGTTTACAACAATTGCATAAGCAATAAGGATAACAGCGTTGAAATTCATCAGATATTAATAAGTTAAAGCGTCGCACCACACAAGAACAAAGTAATATTTCTTTGACTTTGATAATCTTTAACCTCTAGCTCTGCCTGTGTTTTGCTCCAATGAATATTAAAATGTAAACAAGACTGTTCCGAAATGTACTGAAGTCTTGTGAAGAGTTTAATACCAGATTCAAACAAATGAAGTTACTGGTGACATTTGGTATTTTTATAAGTGTTACTTGATAGCTTTTACGCATTCAAGCTGTAACAAAAACAAAATAGAATTTGTGATCGTTCGATAACTGACCTGACATTTGTCAACTGAAACTCGATTCGCTGCGGCCACGGTCTAACAATGCGGGAAAATTATTGCAAGCACTCATTTTGCCATACACTAACGTTCTTACAAAACACTTAGAACAAGCTTTTTAAAGAAATTTATCCGCTAGAATCAGCGAACAGCTCGCGCAAGTACAACTGGCACCACGAAAACGAGTTCGACCAAAGTCGACCGACCATGAGGTCGGCCAGATTCGAGAACGAAGCCTGCCCCTGCAAAAACCAAGAGGGGCGTCCAAATGGCAGTCCACGAAAAATCTCAAAATTTCTTGCCATATACAACACAGGGAGACCATCCAACTCCAGATTAGGATTGCGTTCTCCTTACGTCAAACGCAATTATTCCTAGATAGAATCTAACTGCTTTTACTTTAATGGATTTAAACAGCACTGTCATTTTATAAACGAAATGGTACCGAGAAAGAAAAAGAGAACTAACGTGATAATATAAATATGTGTAGATATTTGTGTTTAAGTTTGAAATGAATTGACGCATGGAGGATTCGGGAAGCGTGACATATCGATTTCTTCCACGAGAAACGTCATGGTGACGTTACTCTGAACACCCCCACTCCCACCCCCCATGAGAAACGTCACACTAAATTATCGATACTTTGCTTGCCTCAATTGAACACCCCTCCAATAGAGTACATGGCAGGAAGCAATACTAAAATTTAATTTGAAATGGCTTTATCGATGTCCTTGTTTCCGAAGATTACAAAGATTACAATCGAAGTATGTATACTCTCTTACATTCCTTTTAAAATCTGATGAACAGTTCACAATACATACTGAGGTGTATAATTTGTCATCCGCTAAAAATTCAATTATCACCAGCAGTGTGAGTTCATGATCAGTATATACGTCCAGTGCTACCTGTATAACCCGCGAATTTATACTGATTACACGCTGTTCTATGCGCTAACAATAATCTATCACTTTGCAAAAACAGATAAATACATCTTCATATACAAAGATTTAAGTTTGCGATCGATCATGACTGCCCTAAGCAGAAATCCTAAAACAGTAACAATAAAACAATTATGTCAAAATGTTATTACAAAATATGAGATTTTCGCAAATCACTAACGTTTTAATCGATTAAATGTACTGCTTTGTGCTGCACATCAGCGATTTATTTGCTGATCACCAAAGAAGAAGGTTTAAGGTCAGATTGAGCACTTGCCGATACTTACTGATCAGTTGTTTTCTGTGTAAGTTTGATTTAGAACTAATTATCGGTATTTTGTACCAGGAAGTTTCCATTTAATGATTAAGAAACGTCATGACGTCAAACTGCCCTCACCCCCAAACGGCAAACGTCGCAATGACGTTTCTCGTGGTAGAAATCGATATGTGGCGCTTCCTTTACGAAACTGCCGGTTTCACATGAAGTGTTGTTTTGTAGCAACAAAAACTTGATATTTGGAACTACTGAAATGTAGAAATAGTCATCAGTCGTCGGGGTCACCAATTTATGGAACACACGGGACACGGTGTGAACTCAAACAACATATATTGTTCATCGAATCATGCAAGGAAAGTCGACTCTAGAATAATCGCACTCTATCGCACGTGTTCTGGGGCAATGTATTGATCCCCCTCTAAGGGTAATTGTGAGTCACGCAACAATTGGCGATCGCTGAGCGACCGCCACAATATATTGCTGAGAAATAAAGCTCTCGAGAACTCACTTAACGGCCCTAAATGGCCCTTTACCTTCATTACAAGGTCAGTACTTTGAAACTTCTTTAACAGTTTTGCACTATAGCTAGTAACATGATAGTTGTAAGAGGAATGAGTTGTTGGTCCGTGGTATGAACAGAACCAAGCTCTTGAAGATTCAGTAAAAACAAAATACACTTTTGGCTTGCGTGTACCTTTTGTACTTGATATAAGCTGTACGTACACCAATTGCTCTCCTTTCGAGTGACGGAATAATGATTAATTGCTTGGACTCTTAACTCCCACGTCGGTAAAACAAAACACTGCACGCTTTTTTCTTTATAAGAACCAGTAAACTTCGGCTCAGGCTGGGCTGTTCTTAATTTTTCGACGATTTCAGCCTCAAATTCATCTTAAAATGTTCTTATTTGCTGATATTTTTAAAAGTAAATTAGCTGACTGGAAAATACATGTCAACTGGCACTAAGAAATATGTGTTTAAAACTGTCAATACAGCGTTCGCAAACGTGACGAGCTTGCTTATAAACTCTTCCAGCACCCGATGGCGATGTCCAAGCTAAATTCTGACAAGTTTTGTGTTCATGTACATCTCAATCTGTGTACATGGAACAACTAAGTTTCTTAAATTTTTCTGATCAAAATTTCAGCCTGGTGATTGTTCTTAGCTTGTTCTTAAATTTTGGGCAAATCTCAGCCTGGGTGTTCTTATAAAGCGTGTACACCACCAAACAGTGAGGTCTCTTTCAGACTTCCAATATATACTTAAGTTGTATCATTCTTAAAAGCTGACACCTTGTTTTCAGAAAAACAGAAAATCAATAAAAGTGGCCTACATCATCGACGCGTCGCGAGCCAGAAGCACGTTTGACTGACAATTAACAGTAGCCATTGAAAACGTACTAATTGTACAAACCAAACATTTTGTTACTGACAAGAAACACTGACTACCAACTTTTAGGCCACTTAAAAATATTCCGGTTTATCGTCAAATTTTGAAAAAATCCAGTGAGGAAGGGTTTTTTTTCTTCTTTTAGATTTAAGACTTCCTTTGTCGGTTTTAGAGTAAATTATACCACAAACTACCGCACTAAAGTTCTGATATGGTCCATATTACTATTAATCTAATACTTGTGTATATTTTTGCTGTACTCCTTGACAAGCTTAATGTTCGTTCTTCATCTCTTACATGTAGTAGAATTCAAAACTCCACGTTGTTTGGTCACTGGCAACAACATACTGTAGCAGTTCAGATCGAACACAGTATTCAGTAATCACTTAAAACAAGGCATTATAACTACATATTGAAAAATAGGTTACGTTGTACAATGTGTAACACATCTAAACAGCTTCATTCACTTCCAAAGCGGGGTCGACCTCAATAAAATTTTGTGTTCCGCTTGGAGAGCGTCCAACAAAGACTTTGATCGCAGGGAAGAACGTAGGCTCACCCCCCAACAGCGGCTGGATATCCATTAGAAAGGTCAGAGTAAACATCTAGAAACTTAGAGGAATTACCGACACTGCAGTGAGCCATACCATGCCTTTAAAACTTGCGACGAGCAAGAGACTTGAGTAATAATAAAAACCATCAGTATTTAATACAGATGAGAAAACCCAGTTAAGATGGCGACCAAGTTTGATCGTTCTTTCTACATCATTATCCTGATTGCCGACTGTTTCAAATTGCTTGGTCCGTAAGTTTAGGTTCACTTAGGCCTAGATACAAATATCTCAAATGTTCTAAATTTTTTTCTAGAAATTCTCATAAAATTCCTAAATTTCCCCTGAGTTTAGTTTAAATTTCTTTAAAAAAATACTAAATTTCGCAGAAATACCATTTTTTCTAATGTTTGTTTGACCCATTTTATGGTTTTATATTTAAAAAAATGAAAAAACAAACAAACAAAAAACTGCAGAATAAATTTGCTGAATTTGTAGTATCGCTGGCCCGAAAAAAGAACAGGGACCAAATGATGAGAATTTAAACCTGCCGAAAATCTCAACTATATAGCTTATAAGTGTAGACAGGGAAACACGAAAACAACTCATTATAAAATTTAATAGAAACCGTTTTTTTGCTCTTATGAAGTATCTTTTTTGTGATAATTGCTATAAATATCACATTCTTTTCTAAATTTCTTAACATTTTCTAAATTTATCAAAAACTTCTAAATATCTCAAAAAATATCGTGATATTTCAGTAAGGCTTAACTCTACGAACACGCTTTCTTTGTTTTTTCTTTCTTTCTTTGTTAAGGTTTGCGTTCTTCAACAATAGGGTTTGGGTTACTTATATTGTTTTTTATCCAATGGGATCTTTCGTTCGTAGAGTTAAAGACGACCCTGATATTTGTATCTAGGCTTAAGTTCAATTCAATTATAAGTAATTAAAAGGTTCAAGTTGTAATCAATAATGCGAGTTTAGCAAGATAATAGAGGGTTTTAACAAAAATAGAATTTTCACGGTTGGGAAGGCTGTAAGGAGCAAATATTAGCAACGTGTTCTTGTAATTACTACGATGCTGAGTCATTTCAAAAATGGCACAAGGAAACAAACAGACCTGATACCGAGAGTGTAACTACTTATTGAGTTATGTAATCCACAGCAGTTTACGTGCATCAGTTATTTCAGTCTGTAGTAGCTGGTTCGTATCTATAGGTGCAGTACGTTATGTTAGGGGCCGTCGGAAAATCGATCTGATAACGCTTAACGTCAAATTGACGTTAAGGGGGAGGGGGGGTCTCATGGTTTGGAATCGACCGAGTTTTGATTTTTCCAATCCTGATGTAACTCAGTTTTGTGCTCATTTGTTTCGTGCATAGATCAGCGGAAGTTACGCAACGTAAAATATACGGTTCCCCTGGTTCCTTTTCTGTTTATTTTTATCTCTTGCAGATGTAAACGTTTTCTTGAACAATTGTGAGCTTGAAGTGTGGACAGTTAAAACTGTCAATCTTAAGTGCACTTATTTTCACCTATTGGAATCGTGCTTTGACTAAGAAAACCTGTGACGCGCCTGCAAGAGCCTTCCTGAGTTTGTACTGACTGAATTTAACGCATCAGAGCACTGCTGAACGCCTACTCTGTGGCAGAAAACTCGCACATTTTCCTGGCTTCAAACTTCCCGTAAACTTGCCTTAACTCGCACATCTGTCTAGCGTCAACCATTCGTCAACTCGCCTTAACTCGCATATCAGTCTTGCTTCAAATTCTTCTTAACTCGCTCTCCAAGAGTAGGCCTGTATCAGCCTTGGTAATTGATTCCCGCGAAATGTGATAGACAAGTCATAAACTTCAAATAGAAGACACAAAAGTATGCGCTTTTTTTCATATGAACCATATTTTTTTCCAAAATTCGTCCGATGTCAACCTTAAATTAATCCATTGTACACAGTGAAATAATTGCTTTTGGCTTCAAAACATTTTGATAGCTCATTCTTATAAACATAAAATCATAACGATTTCAGAAGTGGTATACATGCGGAATACAATAGCCCCAGTTGTTGGCCCAACTTCAAAATGCTTGTAAATATCTATGCCGTTAAAAAGAAAGGGGTCTAAGGCAGAATACTCGGGCATCTGATGGACAACAATGGTTTTCCTTTTCGTATGTTATTCTTTCAGTCTTCTTTTAACTGCGGTTGCTTTAGAGAGCCAAACTCCTATAGATTAAGCGAAAATGTATTCGGTTATTGTCAAATTTGTTTTGGAGAGGGGAACAGGCGCAAAAGCCAAAGTTTCGAGAGAGTTTTTTCGGTGAAAAAAAAAACTTCATACGGCATTTCGCTCAGTTCAATTTCTCGCCTCTTTTATTAGCTTTTCTCTTGAAGTACTATCCTAGTTTGTATGTGGTGCAAAGATTATCGAACTAGCACCTATAAATAGCATGAAACTTGGAGAAAATCAACGGGCACTTTTTAGTCTCTCTGACATACTTCAGGAAACCCTTTTCCTGTTGACGCGCTTCATATGCATGTGGTTTCTATCTTCGCTAGGTGATTAAAGCAATGACGCGTGCGCAAAGCATGTTTAGGCACGTGTTTTTTAATGAAAAAAATATTTTTAAAGAGTTTACTTTTTTTGTTTTATTTTCTCAAATAATCACCAGTGCAATATACACTTTAGTGTATATTGCACTGGTGATTAAGTGCTTTAGCAATTAATGACCTCAGGCTCTGTGAATACCGCGATAGTTGTTAATTATTTTAAAAGTGACATTTAAACTAATATGTAGGGTTCACGCTTTTCTTTAATAGAACAAATTTATAAGAACAACGAGGCTCAAATTTGGCCAAAAATTAAGAACAAGCTAAGCTGAACAATGGAGACTAGGCTTCAGATTCAAACGTAGCTGAGAGTTTTTGTTGAAAAACACAACACATCACATCATTACATGTAGCGTATCCTTGAAGGTTTTTCTACAATTAGAAACACTGAGCGTGCAGATATGTACTGAATCAAAACCGTGCTGCACGTGTTTTTAAAATGATTAAACAAAAACTTTATGACAGTGCCGTAGTGTATAATTGTTATGATGGAAACAAGAACAATTTAAGAACAATTGAGCCTCAAATTATTCAAAAACTTAAGAACAACGAGGCCCTGCAAAAAATTACTGGTTTTTTAAAAAAAGCATGTAGTTTTGGACAAAGTCAAACCTTTTTGTAACGTTAGCTAGCAGGTTTGGTTTTCTCACCACGCTTAGTATTACACTGTATAGGAGAGATCGGGGGATCCGGAAGGGAGGCGCTTTAAGAACAGAAAAGAAGAGATCGTGGAAGATAAAGGAAGAGAGGAGGGGGGGGGGGTTGAGGGTAGGGAGGGTAGGGAGGTGTAAACACTGTTTTTCATAATCCAGTATCTTTTGGCGTTCCGTTGATTTCGTGACGTCTTCCTCCGAAATGAAGCACAACTCCGTGAGAGATGTCATCCGCTGATAGCTCGATCTCCTTGGGTTTTGCCTTTTCTGATTGGATATTGCGCCCATTGGCGATAACGTGACTTTCTTGTCCATTATCGGCCAGCTTAAGCACAGTAGCCATGTAGGGGAGGCTCTTGAGTGCTTGTGCGTTGACCTCGGTCCAACCATCACCGTAGCTGTCCAGAGGGTATGCGGGCTCACCATGCTTTGGTATATCGAGACCTGAGAAGATAATAATGCATTATATATGGTTTGAAGAATCAGTTTTATTGCTTTGGGTAAAAACGTTTTCGGAGCTTGTTTCTTTTTAGTCGGTTGTCTAGCTTCTGTTTTTTTAAACATTTAAACGACGGTTTAGTTGACAGGATAAACAACGAATTTGACATTCTCCGACGACTCAAACTGCTTTTTGTTAATGGCATTTGTTTACCTGCATTCTGATGTATATTTTTTGTTTTGTGTATATTTCTAAACCTATCGTTGTACTGGTTTTATTGTGGGTTAGGTAGGCAACACCATACTATAGGCCAAGAAGGAGACATCTTGTCCTGTTATCCTTTTAACTTCCACTTGCCAGTTTGTAAAGCATCATCTATACAAATTAAAGCTGTCCCATTTTAGGGACCGCGGAGCAAGTTTGAGATTGAGGAGGGGGGGGGGGGGGGGGGTTGTT
>JAOBRG010394211.1:0-10412 GCA_027574985.1 Umimayanthus nakama | reverse complement strand
GCCCTGCTCCCTGTCCGGGCGGCAACAATCTCGAGCCCCCCTTCCTGTTCCGGGTGGCAACAATCCCCCAGCCCCTAACCCTGTTACGGGCGGCAACAATCCCCAGCCCCCCTTCCTGTCCGGGCGGCAAAAATTCCCAGGCCCCCTTCCTGTTACGGGCAGCAACAATCCCCAGCCCTGCTCCCTGTCCGGGCGGCAACAATCCCCAGCCCCCCTTCCTGTTCCGGGCGGCAACAATCTCGAGCCCCCCTTCCTGTTCCGGGTGGCAACAATCCCCGAGCCCCTTCCCCTGTTCCGGGCGGCGATAAATCCCCCAGTCCCTTCCCCTGTTACGGGCGGTAAAACGGCACAACGTAACACAGATCCAAATATTAAATCCGATCCGAATGGCAAAGAGCTTTAAAAGAGCTTCAACGGAAGCAGTACTGAGCGAACAAAACATCGACTGTGCACTGTCTTATGCTGCCTAGAATTTAGTTTTTCAGATTTTGTTTTTGTTGCCTGTTGATTTCGTCAAAGAATTCTTTGTCGGTTGTGTGTTTTATTGCATAAATAAATATCCTAGATAAACATTTTGCATCAAAGTTTGCCATAATTCTTTGCTCAGCCACTAGATGGGCCACGACGTTTTTTCTTATCAGGTTTAGATTGGGCAGCCAATTTTCTTTGAAAACTAAACATCTCCGGTCCCCTCCCCTAGCAGATACTTTTTGACCGCTTCCTTACTATTAAGTTGTATGGTATGGTAATCTAGGGCAAGTGGACAGTGTTTACCATCCTAAAAAAGGATATTATTATCTTTAATACTGTTATTACGGTCAGGTTGGATTGTTATCGTCTGACTATCAAACGCATCGTTTCTTTTAGCATCTACGTGAGACGTATTGCGCCCGGTTGCACGAAAATGGGTTAAATTTAACCTATGGATAGGCGAAACTTTCAACCTAGATTCCTTTATGTAGGAACGCGCTCAGTTTTTGTAAGGTATCATTGAAGTCTACTCTAAGCCCGAGGAAACCCTATTACGTTAACCAGAAATGACCGCCCATCAAGGAATTCAACCCCCATCGCGGGTTAAACATTTAACCCTTGGTTTTAGCTAACCTACTTTCCAAAAACTCGGCCCTGAAAGGTAGCCATGGAAACGGAATATACAGTAGGAGTCAAGTTGGCAGTAAACTGTATTATATAAATGAAAACATTTACAATGTTTGTAACACCTTAGAAAGGAAAACGGGCGTTTCTCGCAATTTGAGTGCAGTTTGAATATAACTTAAAACCTAAAAAGAAGTGGGGCCAAACAAACCCATTATTTACCATTCTCAAACTCCGAAAAAGGTGAACCCCTCCAAAACAACATAGCCAGCCTTCTCCCCTCCCCTAGCCCTTTCCGCAATAGATGCAATGCTCTTTGGCAGTAAAGCTGAGCATGCAGCGGTTTTTGGAGAGTGTCATCTGCCACCCATGAAGAAACTAAGGACCAAGAACAACAACAGCAGTATAGATTTGACCATGCCGGTCGTTTCTGCCAAGCGCTGATACCCGTCTCCAGAAGGAAGGCGGACACATGACAAAGAACCTTGGCGCCTAGTGCACTGAAGCCTCAAATACTGATTCAGCACTACAACAGGAAAACATTTTTTGAGGGTTAAAATTCGTGCGAATAGAGAGTCCATGAGCGAACCATCTAAAAACCGAAAGATGTTAGCCATTATTACAAGGTGCCCCCTGCAGTACCAGCAGGGTTCGCATGCTTTTTCAAGTCAATGATTTCAAGAACTTTTAAGTATCTAGTTCAACCACTTTCAGGAGCTTTTCCTTCAAAGCCACTGGCTTGAAGCAACGTAGTCTGGACAAAGAAGTCGCTAGATAATTGTTTTTCATGCTGTCGGTATTTACTAAATCAGAACAGCAGCACACGTATGATTGCAGATAAAGACCATCGATATCAAGGACCCAAGTCTTAATTCAATGATTTCCAAGTCCTTGAAGAGTGAAAAGCAAATTTGAGGTATTTTGAGGACCGTACGAAGTGCATTTTACAAGATGGCAGTCTAGCCGTGACATTCCGATTTGTCAATGGCCTAAATTAGATCAGATAACTCAAGGTTCCAAAGGCAACAAAATGTCACACACTTGCTAGCTGACAAGTTTGTCACACAAGAAAAATGGGCGACCCATGCTGAACTACCACGTACGGTTGCAAGTGTACTAAAGATGTACCATTTTATCTACCTAATGATCTACCTAATTGCATTAGGTAGACGTCTCGGGATTGCAGGTTTAACAAAGTATTGCGTAAGTTGAAGTTACCGTTTGCTTGCATTTCAAAAGTGTATACTAAGCCAAACTGCACTTTTACAGTATGTTGAATACAAATTCAACCATTTGAATAAACTTATCCTGGGCAGATAAAAGCCACCGCACGGATAGCAGAAGGTGGCCCAGCTAATAAAGGACCAAATCACGAAGAAGCGAATTTTATTTCGATCTTAAAACCAACCATGCTTCACAAGCATTGTTTCTCTTCAGAACCGAGTCATGAGTACAGCATTGCATTTGCAAAATTACAGCTCGTGGCTAAACAATTATGTGTCTGTACGACTGAAAAGAACATATTTTAACAACAGTTCTTTGTCTTTCCCTTTCCCACAAGTTACAAATAAACGGAAGAATGCGTTAGTGGAGTTGTGGTATTATCTCTTGTGGAACTTCTTCGAAGTGTCCTTGGCGTAATCGAGCATCAAATCGCAGGGCTGGAACTGGGCTTCCCCCACGACCTCCTGGAGTCTCTTCATGCGGTCCACAAACTTGTCCGCACCGTACGAGTCTAGGTATCGGAACGGACCTGCGGGCAATGAAGAGCACATGTTACCCCCTGTTCTCTCAGTTCACAGCAAATGTAACGTGAAATTGTCAAGGGAATTTTGTGGCGACTGAGAAACAGCACGTTTTGGGGAGGCATTGAAGAAGGTACACTCCTGGCAACGGTAGTCAATATAATTAATGACCGCAAAAGCAAAGTTAAAAGTGACATCGTATTTTCGTTCCCTTCGTGATTATATTCCACAGATCTCCACAAAACAAACAGTTAGTGAGAGGACAAAATGAAGGCCAAGAGTTCAGCCTGTAGAACCATAAAAACCGAAACATACCGAACAGTTCAACGTTCACAAGATCACGGTCACATAGTTGTAGGCGCCAAAGGAGGTGGTTGGAGCTAGCTTACATAGCGGAAGTCGTTTAGTTGGGTGTACCGAACACCAAGGATGAGTTTGGTGCGAATACTTCACAGCTGGCTGTGCCTATTTACCCGGAGGGTTAAGCGTATGGAGTTTGGGCTACCGGGCTGATGGCCATATATGGCCCGATATGCAAACATTAAACTTTGAATAGGGGTTGGAGACTTTATTTGACCTACCCCTTAACCACATTTTCCTGACTACTATCAACTTCAAAAACGAGGAAAAGATAATTCATCGTAAAACAGTGCCATCTGAGCGAACGAGACTGAGTCAAAGACATATCAAGCTTTATGGATAAATCTGATTCAGGTTTCATTGCTTCCAGCGATAAGCACCTTCCCGATCACAAACACACCAAATCCCCTTAGCGAACATTAGTTTCGTTTGCTGGCAAGATGTAGCAGCGGAAATTGCGTTAAGTAGCGAAGTCAAACATTCTGCGTACAAAAGATCAATATGATACCTAAGGACAGCGAAAATGTTTTTATGACACCAGAAACGAGACAGTCACACTTCAGACACATTACCTCCATGAAATGGTGGAAACCCAAGGCCGAAAACAGCACCAATGTCACCATCGACCTGCAAAGTTGGTGATAACGATTAGTACTATCACGCTGTGTTGGTCGGATTTGGTTGGGGAGAAAGGGCCCTGCTTAAGTTGCTGTAAACTTAATCTGACGACAGGAGCCAGTTGCACAAGAATCAGTTGTATGTCGGGAAATCCTATGCAACAGCGTCAGTACCCGGTGTAAAGCAATACGTAGCCCTGGACCCCACATGTTTGGCCAGACATCAAAGGCACATGGGTAGGGTGAGATTGGAACATTTTAACGATGACAATCGACAAAGACAAGCTGTCTTCCAATCTATTCACCTCAGTACCAATGATTCGCAATAACAAGTCAATTCTTTGAGAACTCAAATTCAAAGTGAACGAGAACTCAAGTTCAAGGTTCGAACTCAAGTTTTGTGAACTGAAGTTCAAAGTAAATCTTGGTTTGCAAGTAACGTCATAGCAGCTATGTTGGAATATAATAACAGTAGAGTTGTAGTTTCAAATAATCATTAACACATGGCCGCCACACTCCTTGTCCTTGAATCCCTTGGGATTGACCTCAAACCAACAATACTAAGTAAACCATTCTACGACTTGTTGTCCAGGCCAGTTTATGAGAAACGGAACCCAAGGGTGGGCTAAACTTTTAAACCTGAGTTTGGGTACACATCTTATAAAAGTTTCTCAGCAGTGAGATCACACGAATAAAGGCACGTTTATAACCAGTCACACAAAGTTAAAACACTAAACTTGAATTAAATTATACGATACGATCAAGCATCGCGTGTTCGTTTATACTTGCATAAACTTCAATGCTTTTATACCAACTTTTGGTTAGCTAGTTGGTGTCCATTTCGCCTGACTGTATACACTGCCTCGGTTCTCACAGCCTGGCTGCGTTAACGTACAACTTACCGGATTGCTAAGAATTCCCTCCTGGAGACAAAACACAGCTTCGTTGACAAACCGAGCCGCCAGACGCAGCTGAATTTCCTCGGGCTCGTGACTACAATAAAAAAATCCGAACAGGACGAATTAAACACCATAGTTACAGTTATCATTTCTAACGTCCATTACAAACTCACTGATTATTTGGTTTTACATGCACGATAGATTTAGTAGCCGCCGTTACAAAACCCAGCACAATTTTCTGTGTCCACCGCGCAGTACGCGCTGCGATCAGAAAAACCAATCACCCAACTGTGTAAACATGAAGTATCGGTCCTTTTGTAGTTCGTATTTGTAATTGTCATGTATTTATTTAATTTTGTAACGTCAACATTGAATGTATGCACCGGAATGTAATTTAGTTTAACCACTACAAAAGGCTTGAACAAACCATTATTATTATTATTACTATCATCATTATTACCATAATAATTGTTATTATCATCATCATCATCATCATCATTATTAATAATAATAGTAATATTTTTATTATTATCACTATTATTATTATTATTATTATTATTATTATTATTATTATTATTATTATTATTATTATTATAATAAAAAAAACGAGTTCCCTACGTTCTTCTACAATTTACCTTCCTCTCTGGGGGAAGCTGTACTTCTTCAGGATTTCCATAACTTCTTGGTTCTCCTGTAGAGCAAGACGACAACTGTCAGCCGTGAAACTGATCAACAAAGCAATATTGACATTTACAATTTGTCATATACAAATTAATCTTATTTCACGAGACTTCATCAACATTTTAAAAATCAAACTACACGTTAAAAGCTCTCCTTGTTATATTATGATTCGGACGTTTATCGTCAACACAAAGATCTGTTTTTAAGTTAAAAATTTAAAATGAATATTGAATTTTGTGACGGGTTGACTTACACTTATTTTGGCGAAATGATAAAGATCTTTTTTCTTGATAAGCCTTGTTGAAAAATGGTAACTAAGGCGAATGCCACAGCTGATTAGAGTCAGTTTACAAGTAGAAATTTCTGTTAGACAGCTCAGGGACAGAGAACCCTGTTTGTACAATAAATCATTATATAAGTTATGTTACGTTATAACAAATCCACATACAGCAACCGCTGCAATACTCATTTAATAAGATAAAGTTGTTCTATACAGACTCCCTGGATAGTTTTTGTGTCAAAACGATATTCACGGTAGAATCAAGACACCCGTGGAAACGATTCATTGTGCAAAACTACAGTCTCACTCACCGGTCGTTTTCCTTTTCCCTGGTAAGTAAAGAAACCTTTCCCCGCTTTGCGGCCTGTTGACACAGAACGGTTGTATAGAACCGATTTAGTTGATTGTCCCCAAGCATACATTATTCACTCAGACAAGCCTTTTATAGAAAAGATTGGAACCTTAGGCGGATAACTTGTTCAACAACTGAGATTCATTCTCCTGAACTGGCTGGTAGTTTTAAACAGACAGAGATAAATGACCAAACAGACAGAGGCTGATACAAAAAAAAACGAGAAAAAACCTCCGAAAGTTTCGTGAATAAATGAACTGGTGGGTGCGTGGGTGGGTCGCGGGACAGACGTGGATGTTGTCATGGATAAGCAAGGAATAGGTGCCAGGTTGATGGGTGCTATGCCCATAAATGAACAGATCGATCAAAATATGGTGGGGTTTTGTCAACTAAACGCAGTGAATAAAAGAGTACCATGTATACGCTTAATTAAGACTATAATTGGTAGCGTACCGATCACCGTTAGCGTGAGAAAATACTTCTCTTACTCACCAAGGTGGCCCGCCTCTACCATACTTTTCAGTACATTGATATCAGCTCCACCCAACCTGTGCGGGCAAATAGACAGTTGGCAAGTTGACTCTACTACTAAGAGGAAACTAATTTCTACAAATATAAAAGAACAGTTCGTATAAGCAATTGGTGGTTGCTTTGCCATAACGGTACAAATCTCACTTTGTCACTGCGACTAATCTATTGCATGCGAAGCTTACTGCCTATGCTGGTGACATTACTGGTACATAAGCTGGGGCGGATCCGATTTAGTGAAGGGAGGTTCGGAAAAACGTCTATCTACATTGTCTAATTGTTATTTTTACTTCACAAGAAAAAGTAAGGTCAAAAATGTCAGTGTTTGCTTCATTTGAACCACTCCTGGATCCGCGTCGCTTTTATCGTCATCAACGACCCAGTCACTTTTTAATATGGGCACGCAAAGGATTTTGGCGAAGACGAAGTGAAGGAAGCCAAGTTTCTCGAGTTCGTCCTGCCCAAAACCCTTTGCGCGCCCCTCATTTCCTTCCCGAAACCCTTTGCGTTTTCTCTCTTCCGCCACCTAAAAGCGACTGGGTACGAGTCTGCAGATTAGTACCGACAGTCAGCAGGAGCCAGCTTGCAGCGGATTGCAAGTGCAATCTAATTTGTTTTGATACTAGTACACATGACAACAATCCAACTCGGTTTATACATACCTGGCACCAAATGCCTTCTCGAGGTCTTCCGCCACGTGACAAGCCACGTCAATACCAACCTGCGTTAAGTCGGTCACAGTTCATTCGGGATATAACAGTTGTTAAGATTTGTGCATAAAGTGCTCAAGTATTATGAAAACTCTCAACTCTAGAGTATAAAAAACAAACTTAAAAAAAAACTTCAGCTACTTTTCAGCAAAACAAACGAGCATTCCACACGTGTGTTCACGAAATGGTTAAAAAGTCGAAAACGACGACGAGCAAAACGAATGGTAATGATGACGCACTTTACCAGTCAGGACATCAATTTACTTAAAAAACAAGGAATAATACAGTAATTGAATATAAACAGCTTTTTCGTCTATCAGTTTTTAACTTGGGGGGGGGGGGGGGAGGAAGGGATTGTCGTTGCAATTGTTTATTTCTATATATAGTGTTGAAATGCTGCAAAAGGCTTCGAGTGGAGACTTAGCTCTGTAGGAACTTATTCTTTCCACGCTCGCATCATAACGACTGTTTTGCAGAAAACTGACTAATAACCCCCTTCCTCAACAGTTAAATAGTTTTTAGAGCCGGTTATTTATACGAAGTCTAAACCCTAGCCATTGTTCTTCCTTTATTCACAGATGTTGGGGACAAAGGTTGGACACTGGTTAAGATTTACACTACCTTTAAATAACCAACCCTTAGTCTTTAATTGCCACGCCTAGCTTGTTCTTAAACAGGCTACAGAGCCTCATATCGCGAAAATACCGTATCTCTCTTTGACAGCTGGTCACAGATATCCAAATGGATTACTGCGGTTTCTGGGATCTCCTTACTGGTTTAAAGACAATGTCGTTGAGGGGAGGGCGACCTACCTCATCTGCAAGGGTAGCAGACCCAACAGGGAAACCAAACGATTTGGTTAGACTGTCAAGTTTTTTTGGTCCAACGCCTTCCTACGAATCAAGGACCAAACGACATCAGAAAACCGAACAATACACTGTGAGCACCGAAAAATAAAAAAACCCTCCATTTTAAATTATTCATTTTAACTGACATCAATGATTTCTGATTTAAATTTAGGTTATTTTGGACCTAGCATATGTTCGACCAAAGTTCCTGTTAATCGAACTTCGCCGTGGCCGACTAACGAAACTTCCGATTCAACAGCTTCTCAGCCAGCCGAAAAACACCAAGTTTCACACTGTTAAGTGCGTTGTTTCCTCACGCCACCATCAAATGCAATGACAATCGCTAGTGTTCAAGTCATATCACACTCACTGAGCCATAAGATGCTAACCAGCCGATCAACAAGCTGCAAAGACTAGCCAACAACCAAAAGTTTCAATGCCGCTTATAGGTTGGGTTAAATGCAATCTTGCTTTTTCCCTACTCCTCGACTTTTATTGACAAGCTATAACCCGAACGGCTAGAAAAAAAGCAGCTGCTCGGATACCAATCTAAGATTTTTTAACTGACAAATGGTATTGATAGCCCGCTTCAGGTAATGGATTGTCATAGGATATGACCAAAGTTGGTTAAGTTTACCGGATACTGCTGTTGGTTTAGCGAAGGGTGATGTTTTTGTTCGGGGAAGGGGGCTCTAAGTATTTTCTGGGTTTGCACTGGGGTGATCTAAAACAACGGAGTCTAAAAAATTTCTCCCCCTCCCATAAATAATAAAGATTCTTTTTAAAGGCAACACAGTTTATTCAATTTCTAAGAACAAGAATAGTCCAGAACATAGTTACCTGCAGTAAAGCAACTGCCTCTGCTAACGTGGGAGCTAAGATTCTTGTTGTATAAAAACCGGGTCCATCCTAAAACACAAGCATGAGATTTTCATTGTCAGACATAGTCCACTGGTACAGGTCAAGTCCGGGAATATTGCTGCAGGGCAGTAGCTGGATTCAAAAAAATTCAGGGAAGGAACAGGGAGACATTTGCCCTGATAATTATTGAATTGTACTGAAAAAAACTACCCTCGTTAACTTTCGATCAAATTTTATTTTTACAATTTTTTTTTTTTTTTTTTTTTTGGGGGGGGGGGCATTTGCCCTCCCAGCCAGACCATATCAACAGCCCTGTGATGTGGTTGGAGAGTGAATCTAGGCCAGTGAACAGCATTTCCATTCGCTCTGATTGGCTATATAATCTCTATCCAGTGTTAGTGTCTACCAAATGGTGATTTTCAACGCTTTGTATTTGAACTATGAGCACAAAAACAATAACTACCACTACGTCAATCATTAATCTTGTTTACTACCGCGACATTTGCATAAAATCTTGTGTTCTTTTCTACGAGTAACACACAGGTAAGATATCGTACTTGCAGTCAAAGACGCTTTTTCAGTCGAAGCTGAGTTTCTTTATTACTACTATGAAAACAACAAGAGGAAGCTGATCTAACAGTTTAGTCGTCTCCTTCCCAAAGGAGTGTTACGACTGCTATGTCGGTAACATGTGTTGCTTACGATCCCCAGATGGAACAAAGATCAGTCAACGAGAAATCTTTTCAAGGTGACAATATCAAAAGACTGACTGGTCAACCAAATCGTATGTAAAATATTTAATAAAGCTATAGTTTAATCCTCACGACACCATTTTTTTACAGCCTTCCTCTTTTGTAATATTGTTCTCATAGGCAGACGAGGACAGAGGAACTTTCACCTCTGTAAGGTTTGTTGTAGCCTGAAGTCAGCTAGGGGCGCGTTCAACTGACTCTATTCAAGATTAGGAACAAACAGAATATGCACCCTAGAACTGTTCCAACAAAACGTTTATACGTCATTCACTGTCCGTCAACATATCTGTAAGTCGTACTGAATTGGTGACATCTGTCTACACTTAATTATTGTGTTTGACTGATGGAAACTTACAAAAACAACCTCAGAACAATGCGATGCGATTAAGAGGTGCCTTACCTTGACAACAATGACCGTCTTGCCTTGCTTCAGCCCCACGCTCACTGCCGCGGCTTGGAAAACAAAGCAATGACAAGTTTAAGCTACCACTAAAACCGCTGTCTTGTCCACAGCAAGGTCAACAGCGAACGAACTAGGTTGAACCATCACTATTCAAAACAAGGGCGTCCCTCATTAAACTAACTAGACGTTCAAGCTATAGAAGAAATACAAAGGCCATGTTCCCATCGAGGCCTCAAAGTACCTTCGGCCTGTGACACGAAAAACCCGGCATTCACACAGCA
>JAOBRG010394200.1:0-10412 GCA_027574985.1 Umimayanthus nakama | reverse complement strand
ATATAGAACGCTATTCTCTTTAATACTTTTCATAAATTTGCGGCAAGCATTAACGCGGCGGTCCTCCAGAGACATTAGTAGTGTAGTGGTTGATATGGCCTGGGAAAAAATGTCTCGCCAGGCAAGGAGTTCCATTGTTTGATTGATCTGGGATAACCTATGGGAGTCGATCTTACATTGTACTTTCTTGAAAGTATGAAACTTAACATGCCTTTTTTCCTAGTCTGTTTACATAAATTTTCCCCTGGATCTATAGCGACAAGGACGTTTACAATCTTGTCCAATAACAACACACGAGCAACAGCTCTACTATGGCCAAGCGTGTCCAAGCCTAGTGTTTTAATCATGTTGGTAAAGCTGTCTTGGGGGTAATACCGTGACATAACGTACCACGCGCCTCTGGACCATTTCAAGCTTGTATTGGCCAATGTTCTCAAAGCCGTTCCTAAGGTCCCAAATTGTTGAACAGTATTTCAACTTAGGTCTGAGAATAGCTATATAAGCTTTTTCTTTAGGGCTCTGAGATCGTCTCGTAGGCTCCTTCAGTGTGTCCAATGTATTTGTTCTACTCAAGTGAGGTCTTTCGCGAGATGTACACCGAGATATTTAGTATTAGTCACAGTCCTCCGAACAGACCCGTGAAGGGTGGAGTTGTAATGGATGTCCTACCTCTTTCTGTTTATTGGGAGGATTTCACACTTGTCAGGGTTGAACGACATATCCTAGTCCCTTTCCCATACTTCCAATCTTTGAAGGTCTGCCTGGAGTTTTAAGGATTCCGCTTGAGAATCAATTGCAAATAGCGTAGCTGCATCGTCCGCAAATAGGTGAACCCGACGAACGGACGTACTCAGGCAGGTCATTTATAAAGGTCGGAAATAGGGCGGTGCCAATCGCTGATCCCTGGGGGACAACGGAGAGAACTGGGAGGTATGATGATTGGGAACCTTCAACAACTGCACATTGCTGTCTTCCGTGTAAGAAGTCCTGTATCCAAAGTTGCGTGTCACCTCTTATCCCTTAGAAATCAATCTTTGAGATCAATTTGGTGTGAGAGACTTTATCGAAAGCCTTGGAAAAGTTTAACACAATTGGATCACTTTGCTTGCGGCTTTCCAAGTTTTTGTGCAGAGTGGTTGTTAGTTCGAGAAGCTGCGTTTAACAGGATCGGCCAGATGTGAACCCATGCTTTATAAGATGTTATGCTTGTCAAGATGTTTCATCATGTTACTAGTGATTATATGTTCCATAATCTTGCTACAGATGTAGGTAAGAGTAATGGGGCAGTAATTGTTCGCACAGTCCTTGTCTCCCTTCTTGAATACAGGACAGGTTTTGGCTGACTTCCAGTCATAAAGGACTTGGTGAAGTTTAAGGGACTTTGAGTTGATCTCCTGAAGTACAGGTGCAAAATGTGAGACCAGCTGTTTAAGGACAACGGTCGGATGTTGTCAGGTCCAGCAGCTTTGTTGCGGTTTCAGATTTTTCAACAGTTTTTCGATGCCAGGTGTTGTGATGGAGATTTTGGGCATATACGGAAAGGGCTGCAGATATCTGAAGGCAGAGGTGCAGGAGTCTGTGTTGGAACTTGTGAAGGCAGAGTAGAATGAACTATTTAGTACAGACGCTTTGGCAGCAGCATCAGATACAAGTTGACCACGATGTTTTAGAGATGGTACTCTACAAGTGTCAGTTTTTAATTTGAATGCTTGAAGAGAGAGTAAAAGCGTTTGGTTGAAGCATGGGCTGCTTACATCTTCTATTTACTTCCAATGGGCTGTCCATGACTTTCTTTGAACGGCGTGCTTTATAGTTGTGTACCTTGGGTCGTTTTTGCGATGGAATTTGTCGCGCTTTCTCATAAGTCGCCGTGGTTTAGAGTCGACATAAGGCGACGAGGCGATGAGGCCACAGGCTGACCAGGACTATCGGGTGTGCTGTTGAAGCTGTTGTTTAGGTTGCAGAATGAATTAGATGTTTCTAGGAAACGAAACCACAAACCTGGCATACCCAGGCCACAGTGCTATTTAGTTTCTCAATACGTTTTGTGCTTTCAGAACCTTGACATGAAGTGTGGAACCATTTCCCACAATCATCAACACAGACTTTGGTGACTCCGCGTGACTGCTTTAACACACAATCCACACAAAAATAGCGGTTTACTATACTAGGCGTTTCTAAGCTGCTTGATACTGGGCCAGGGTTTAATGAAATGTCTCCACACAGCAGTAGCTGGGCCAAGTTGAGTTTATGCCTGGGAAGATGGTCCGCTGTACTGGTTTTCACTCGATAGACAAGTTTGAGAAAAGCGTCGTCGATCACCTGAAATACACATGAAAGCTGCGACAAAATGTTGTATAAAGATCCACCACATGTTTTATGATCAGTTAGTATGATTTTCTATAACCTATCCCGTGTATATAGTGCAAATAGAATGAATATTGCTCCCATAAAATTCGTGGCCGCCAATGACTGACGACCGCTGACCATTTTCTGAACGCTTAATAAAATAAGTTGTTCAAAATATATGAACATGTCCTGATGGATTTGTGTTAAGTGACCATATGAAGCAAGTGTGCACAGCCTGGACAGCATGCGCTTCAATTTGGAGCCAACTTGTTCACTAAAAATGAGGACATCGCGCGCCCTTATTGGAAGTATGAATTTAAAAACTTCCAGGCGAAGCTTTTCCCCGGACCCCGGTAGCGGATCCAAGGGCGAAGGGGGGTTAAGGGGCCTTTCTTCTCTTTGTTGGGATATTTTATACAAAAAACGCCGTTAACAAGCAAAAACTTTTCATTAAACTAGTACGAAATTTGTCTAAAAGGGCTGGAAATGGCTATTTTAGAAACTTAGATTTTTATTGCTTGGGTATCATACCTTTAGGTCCCCTAAAATTTTCGCGTCTTTGGTGTTCGATGGGCCAATCCCCCTCTTTTCAAAGTTTTGTATCAGGTAGAAATATCACACGCCCAGCAGTTCCATAAACTTGGCACCTCTGTTATGGGCGTCCTCATTTAAAAAAAGCTGTTCGTCAAAATAAGTGTCATTTATGGATAACATTGATTTTTAAATGAGCAATTTTCATACATTGTCATTCAATATATTCCGATTATTTTCTAAATAATCAAACTGAGTTGTATATTGCGAGCTATACCTTTATAGCAGTAGAGACTAATGTGTGACTCAGGTCTTTAAAATGTTAACCGACAGAAGCAGAGTACACCTTAGCTTTCCGTATTGCATTTTGTGGTTGTTTTGGGCACCACGAAACCTTTTGACTTTTCCCAAAACTTTTGTTCAGACGTTCTTAACGATCCGATGATTTCGGTTCACGTCAGTACCATTTTGCAGTTCCAAAGCAACCTTTTTTCATTTTAGTGGCAGGTCAGTGTGAGAAACACACAGTAACTTTTAGGCACCTTTATTACAATGTCTTTTAGATAATCAAATAATATTTTTGAAGCACTTTTCACGCTTGATTGGCATAAACAAGCATACAATTATTTAATTGCGCCGAAGTTAACTAGTCTTCTAACTTTTCGCCAGCCCCTCGTCTACGTTAGCATTACTTTTGTAACTTCGTTTTGTGTTATTTTTGTCTTCTATTGTGGCCTGAATGGAAGTGTTCGAATAAAAAACCCAAATAATAGATCAAAGTGAAAAAACTTCATCACCCCAACGACATATCTCTCTAAAACGTGCGAAGGAGCAATAGAAAGGATCAACTGGAATCTAGTTTCCCGCGGCTTTTGCTGGAAAATTTAAGATGGCATCAACATAAAAACATTAACCTTGACACCTTTCTTGCATGGATACTAGAGAGGTTCAGGTATGTTCCGAAATTCACTTTAATCAGTGCAGCGACTGTTAATTGCTAGCCATTATAGTCAATTTTTATGCTGAATAATGTCCTTGCACTGACAGAACTTTTGCTAATTTTGTTGATGTAAAACATGACTTCAAGTATTGTATTCAAGTAGAACATAAGATCTAGAGCAAGACTCATTGATCAGTAGCAAAACTGGAAATTATCGACTAATTACACTAATAGTTCAAGAACACATGATCGCGGCAGTACTGCAGCCACAGATTAATTACGACGGGTGATTTTATACATGCTATTAAAAGGCAATAGATAACACTTACACATTCTTGTGTTAGTTTCTCAAGAACTGCCCGCTCATTTGAAAATCGCCGGTTTCAAAAGCTGCGATTTTCAGTTCTTGTCAAAATGGTCATTACCAACCTTATACTTTAAAAGTTTGCTGGGTTGTGAAATCGTTGTTTCTGAAACAAGTCCACTCATGAGTAAGAAAAAGAGTTGTACCTAACATTTTTAGCGCAAAATCCGTCCGAGCTTTCAGGATGTAGGGACAGCATTCTGCCTAAAATGACCTACTTTTCGTGATTTTTGAGCCGGCGCTTTTCTGTCAAAAATAGAACATGTCGCCGTTTGCGCATGCGCAGGTTGTCATGCAAAATAACTTGCTATAGTCTATCTTCACACAAAATTTCATCAAAATCTGAGATTTGGCCTGTGCCACTTTTTTTCGATTTTGCCTGGCTTCTCGTGGACAATTTCTTAAATCACTCGTTCTTGTGTGCGAGTTTTTACTATAGGGTGGACTTAGCACCTGAAAGTGTTGACCGATGTTTTAAAAATGTACTTAAAAGTTCTGTTCATTGAAGGTACGACTGGGCCTATCAGTATTGTAGGAAATCTGTTTTTGCTATACAGTTGTTTAGGTGCGACAGACTGAATTACGGAAGAATGGCTGGTGGTTTCAAAGATTATGAACATTCTTTTAGGATCTCTGCCAAATGATGGATTTCATTGAACTGCTTATTGCTGATTCCATTTCGGTGTTTTCTCGAATTTAGGACTTATATATACCACTGTAAAACACATTTTTGTTTTCAGTCAAACTTAATTCACTCACCTTTTTGGCTGACAGAAGACACGCGTGCCTCGATTGTATAATCTGCCGAAAAACTCCAAGCACTTTAATTAATGTCAACGACAAAAGCATTTGCTCTTTTGCTTTCTCAATTTGCTTTTCCAATCAAGCAGAAGCCGCAATAGTTCGATACGGCGGAAAACATGTCAACTTTCAGTAATCTTGATCGGGGTGAAAAGCTTTCCTTTGTTTGCCGCGCGCCGACAAACCCTGGACTGTTTTCCAGTTCCACTGTGTCAAGGCCACGGAGTTGTTTTTCATATAAGACATAAAAAGCTACAAAACCGCTAAACAACCATTGAATAATAAGCGAAGTCATTTCGAGAACTCACTCAAGTCAAGTTGTCATGTAGAAACCCACGTGTTTTGTCTTTATAGATCCGCTTAAATTTTTTTGGGTTCCTAAATTGTTACACGCTTTTTTTATAAGAACCAGTAACTTTCGGCCCAGCCTCGGCTGTTTTTAATTTTTTTGCGATTTAAGACTCAAATTGTTCTTAAATTGTTCTTATTTTCTGATATTTTTAAACAGTGGATTAGTTGTCCGGAACAAGGCAGCATTTTTAAAAAATAGCACTAAGAAATATGTGTTTGAAACGACCAATACGTGACGAGTACGCTTATCAGTCTTCTAGTTTTGTTTTCATGCACATCAAAGATTAAATAAATTTCTTGCGTTTTTCTGATCAACATTTCAGCCTGGTGACTGTTTCTATTCTTAGCTGTTCCTTAATTTTTGCGCAAATCTCAGTCTGGGTGTTCTTACTAAAGTTTGTTCTTTTAAAAAAGCGTGTACTCAACAAGTTACCAAAGTAATGTTCGTCTGTTGGAGTTGAGAGACGCAACATGTACGAATGCCAGGTGTTTTTCAGTCCAGTGATTCCCTAACAGTAAAGGAAGAGAAATACTGTTTCTCGTATCCCTTTATTTCAATAAACATTTTAAATCATTGACAAGAGACCCCGTCCAGAGTTACTCCGTTTGGACGGAGAATCGCCATCATTTTTGTCGCAGATTGTAAAAGGTGCGTGTGTGTTTTGCAGAACCAACTGACCTTCCATTAGTTTCAAGCAAATTACTAAACTAATTTAGTTACCCTTGCGAAGAATCCGCTGAATTGAAATTATTAACAACCCGATAGGCATTTGAGTTATATCGTCGGAACCGAAAATCAGGTGACGAAAGCAGAAAATGGACCGAGCGTTCCGTTTTTTTTGCAAGAAAGAAACAAATTTTGACACTTGATAACAAAATGAAATTAATACTGAAGCTCAGCCCAGGTATATTTTTAAAAACTTTGCAGAACCAGACGCAACTGATTCTATCAGTTACATGGCTAGAAAGATTCTTTTTGGGAAGATAATAGGTGAAAGCTAATATACCCAAAGGAATGAAATTTATTTGATAGATTTGGCAGTGAGAAACTTGTTTTTCTCACTGGACAAAGTAAGATAACCATTAGTGTACAACGCAGAAGCTTGCGGGGGTATTGCAGAAAAAATTGCCTTGGTGCCATATTACAATGGAACAGATGCCATTCTATTCAAACAGTTTCACCTCTGAGGTTTTGCTGTCAGCAGGGAGGTGTGATAAATATTTTTCTCGATCTAATTTGCGCTGTCAGCAGGAACCCATTCAGCACTAAATTCAGAAATATTTTTGCCACCCAAGCCGCATAAAATCACGTAGGCTAATCCAAGGTCGTGCCGTATGTGTGACTAAAAAACTTTGCGGCTTGCCCACATTTGCAGCTACTTCTGTCATTTGTCTTACCACATGATTCTGTAACCCACATCTGTACCTAGTCTCAGGATTACACGCTCATCACTTCTCCCTACACAAGTCACAAGTTTTATGGTACACTCATTTTTTCTTATAAGAACGACTTGTTCTCGAGCTGAAGCCGACTACTTTCAAATATTTTAAAGATTTCAACTAAAAATGTTAAAACGGTCTTAAACACAATTGTTAGTGTTGGGTATACTTTGCTATTTAAACCAACGGGATGTATAAATACGCAATATTAGCTAGCCGCCACCCTGACTGGCAAGAGAGCTTTATAACAAGAAAAAAAATTCACGCTTCTTTTAATATAACCAGTAAATTTGGCCAAGCCTCATTATTCTTAACTTTTCAGGAAATTTCAGCCTCAAATGTTCTTAAGCTGCTTCTATTTTAAAAGTACTCATTCGAACAACAACAGTGAGAAATAACTCCTTAGTTATTCCACTCAAATATATCCAACTTCAAGCAACTTGTGATCATCAAGCCGAATAAATCGCAACGAAAATTCAATCGATCTCGATATTTAATTTGTTGTATTTCAACACTAGATACAGTCAAACTTGAGAAAAATAATGTAAAAGATCTCATTAAGAAAAAAGAACTTTGCATTTTTGATTCAAAAATCCCAGCCTTGGTTGTTTTTATGTTCAGTTCTCAGTTCTTGGCACAGTTGGAGCCTCGTTGTTCTTATAAAAATTGTTCTTAAAAAGCGTGTGTTTTAAAATCTTTCACTCGCGCCGTAGGCGACGAGTCTAGGTTTCGTCTCCGTCTGTAGGTATTTTTTTTTTGTTTCCTTTATGTTATAATCGATATTTTCTATTTAAGATTAAGTGACATCGATCTAGCATTGAACTAGCCCCGTGGTCCTTGCTTGTAATGTGAGACTAATAAAAACTATTTTGTTTTCGTATAATATATTAAGTATCTAATAAAATTTAAAATCAGAACTAGTGAATCTGGGTGGGCAAAAGACAAAGTGATAAACTTTTAATATCTTGAGGTTACATTCCCTAGAAATATACAGCTAATTTCTTGAGTTTGTCATAGCAAAATGGCAGTAAACGGTTTTATTTTGTTTTTATTTTATTTATGACATTTGCGGCGGTGTTTGCAGACAGGAGGCGTGGCAAATGGACTTTTGGTCCCTTCCGAAGGTTGTGTAGTGTTACAATGTTAGCAGCTAGTCTGAGATGAATAGACGCGATAAATTAATTCAGACGGTACAACTTGACAATTGTGGATACAATATATGTGTAATACACTCAGCTCTTCTTTGGTGTTCATTTTTTATAAACTATATGACATTTTCCGTAGAATTTTCTTTATTTCAATGAAAGCTTTCCAGTTTCTGGTAACTGACCCTTTCCAGGACTGTTGTCACATGACTGCTGAACTGCAAGAATTACATTAGTGATGTAGAAGGAAAGGAGAAGGGTAGAGTGTCCCCTGCAGATGCTCTAGTAGTTCTTGGGGGAAAAAAACGCGGCCAGGAGAGAGCTCTTCCCAACAACAAGCCCGTTAGCAGGAGGCGCAAGATGCGCACGCACTCCCCAGGGGCCAAAAACGTCCGCTTGATTGGATCATGATACAAAATAACTCGTGGTGATGGTAGGATAGACACTTAAAATGCTTTTCCAGCAGTTCGAAAACCTCGAATTTTGATTTTTTTTTCCAGCGAAGAATGCTACAGACCTCCTCTAACAGTCCAGTCTAACAGTCGGTCCAACTTGGTACTTCTTAGGGACCGGTCATTATTTATCGCCTGGGGGGCTCGGAGGATTTTGAGCGAAACACGGTGAAAATTGGCCGATCCCCCCTTTAAGTGTTACGTCATTGAAGTGATCCCCCCTCATAACTATTAATAAAATTCGTGATCCTCCCCGTGTCTTTTCAAACTTACTCACCTTTCCACGTGCGTATTTGTTGTTTTTAACGTTCATATACAGGTGGTATTTCTAAGTATGATGTACTGGTACTTACAGTATAACGAAGCCGTCATGGCAGTGTCTCTTGACTCGGGTCTTTTTCTAGTCTGGATCCCGGTTTTCGATGTCAGTTGACAAGCCGGCAATTTTTAATACGAACCGTAGTGCTAGAAAACCGCAAAGTTACATTTTTAGAGTGCCAAATGGCAGTCCACCAACTCCCTATGACCATGTCATATATAGCGGTAATTCAGCCATCTGGAAGGCCTAGGATCGGCCACTGTTCCTGTTTCTTTTTCCATTTTGATCTGTAGTGTAATCGATTTTCCATACGCTCTTTTTCGTACTGTTCATAGGAATGGAGCGACATGGTTTTGATTTCGTCTTTAGAGAGGTCTTCGAATCGACGGTACTTCTCCCATTCCAGCGTTGCACCGTCAACAAGAGCGTCTGAAATTGCAGAGTTTGTTTGCTCTGCCTCGCCTTGCCCGCTGTCACCTCTCGAGCGATGGCATCGTACTCGGTAATCCAAGTTGTAGATTCGCGCCATTTCAGCGTCGTGAAAGCAAACAACGCCAACGCCAGGTCCAACATCAGTCAGATCTGCTCATCGTGGTTTCACGGGTGCTACGAAGAGGTCACTAATGATTTCGATACCTCGTTTGCAAGCATTTCTCACTTTCAAAATAGATTCAACTTTGGATTCTGCGGTGTCAGCGGGACCATTACTGCTTGCTACTTCGTCAATAGCCTTTAAAATGTATTTGATTGTCGGAATCACACGACAGGCAAGCAGAGTCTTATTGTGGTCAGACATTTCTGTTACCTCCGACAACTGCAGCATTTTTTTTCAGCATAAGTTTTGGATGAGTTGCTCTTTGCTTTTCAAAGGCGAAAAACTTACAGTTATGCGCTTTAGTAATTTTGTCTAAGTCGTCCGACTCTGTCATATCATGGTACAAGAATAGGTCATTCTGCAACCTAGCGCAGCATTTGCGAAATCCTAGAGAATACTCCGCGTTTGTTTCCGTCTTTTCAACTTCAAAAGCTGTTGGATCCTCGTGTCGCAGGCGAATTGTTTCGCTTGCCCAGACGCTTCCTGAGGATCCAACTATTGCCTTTGGCCGAAACGGTCGCGTGTCGCCGATCATCCTCAGTTATAAGCTTCTCATCATTAGTGAAAATTCGATGTGACCCAGGAGTCACATAGACCATCTTTTCCGGCCAATCATAATTTGGCAACTTTCTCGCTCTTTCATCTTCTGTAAGTGTCAAGATTCTTAGATTTCGTGCTTTCTCAAAACCTTCGATGTCCCTGGTCGGAGGTAAGCTTTGTCATCCAAGCTTCTCATGAAGCAAAACTTTCTACTCTCAGTATTTCTGGCACCCCAAAATCGCTTCTTAACGTTCTTTACGTGGGCTCTTTGGTATTGGTGTTTTCATGAGTATTTTCCTCGCCTTTGTGCGGTTTTTTTCCAGCAGAAAAGACCCTTACCAGCATGTCGCTTCGCTTGCAGACTTCTTTTGTTTTGTGGTCTCTCTCTGTTGTATACTGTGAAAACTCAACTTCTTCCCACGCTGTGAAAGTCAATAATTAGCTATGGTAAGCAGGTTCTTCTTCTTCACTCTCTGGTCGGTGTACAGAACCTTATCGTGCCGTCTGCCGTGATAGCTTGCTTTGCCTTCTATTACCTTTGCTATAAAATCTTCATCATTCCCATCTAGCCTTGACTTAGGGCCT
>JAOBRG010394189.1:0-10413 GCA_027574985.1 Umimayanthus nakama | reverse complement strand
GATATTCACAGAGCCTGAGGTGACTAATTGTTTTAGTAAAATTGCACTGGTGATTATTTGAGAAAACAAAACAAAAAAAGCAAACTTTTTAAAAAAATGTTATATTTTTCATTTAAAAAACACGCGCCTATAAAACATGCTTTCCGGCGACTCTTTGCGACTCTGTGGCGAAAAATGTAAGTAAACTTTCCTGTTTTGAAAATCAATGTTTCGCGAAAGGAAAACTTTGCTTAATTTACCAACCTACCTTTGAATAGCTTGACTCCAAACTTTGAAGCATCTTTTGTTTTTTGAGGCACGGCATTTTCTATAAACTGCTCAATTTATGAGCCCGAAACATCAACGAACCTGGCCGCCATTTTGAAAATGCTATAATCACCTAGCGGTGATTTCGATACACTGGAAACATACCTTATTACCTAAAACATTGATTTCACTTGTTTGACGCATATTAGTAAAAATGCACTGGTGATTATTGAAAATGGCGCGCGCTCATTGGTCGAGAACTTAGTTCTCGACCAATGAGCGTGCGCAATTTTCGATAATTACCAGTGCATTTTTACTAATATGCGTCAAATAAGTGAAATCAATGTTTTAGGTAATAAGGTATGTTTCCAGTGTATCGAAGTGTAGCCCTTTGTCAGAGCAATAGCTTTGCCCTAATTAATGAGTCATCTACCAAACTTTAAGACACGTATATTATGTCAACCTTTGGCAGTCAAACCATACTACTGACATACTTGTTAATGTCTATCAATTGTGAGGCAACAATGTCGATGTATCCAAAGCCACTGGAGGGAGGGAGGATTAACTCACCTGAACTGGGTAACAGCATTCCAGATTACATCAAATGTCTTGAGCACCAATGTATGTGGCTGGGAATGCGCAGCGGAAGTGCTGATCTTTGTATGAGCCGATGAGCCTATACTGGCTGTCTCTGTCTGATCATCTGGCAGTTCGCCATTCTGTGAACACTAATAAAAGAACGATGTTAGGTTGCATACTTGCGGAAGAAAAATTCACAGTTATTCGATATAAATTTCTAGAAACAAAAAAGACCTAAGCAGCTCTCCCTGAAAACAAGCCAACGCCTCGCTGCCTTACAAAGAAGTCATTTCACCAAGGATAAACTACAATTACGTATTGGTCTATTACAGTACAGTGTCAATAAGTCACACTTTGCCTTGTTAGCATAATATTGCATGATCCAACCTCGACATAACTCTAAAACCTCATAACAAAAACACTGTTTTACTGAAGTTATGTGCCTTAAAAACATTGAAATTACAGGAAAACTGATGGCTGGAGGAAAAATTTTATTCAGATTTCGACACTCAATTCGTAGTGCCATGGATTTTGTGTCCAAGGCGTCGACAACAACAGTATTTATTAGTACTCTTGAGTAAATTACAACTTCCTAAGGCAGGAAGGTCAGCGATGTACACTGAATACACTGCAGCAATGATGACAACAGCAACACTGTAACATTACTGTACACTCGAGTGTGGTAATGGTGACAACTGGCAGCACTGTGACAGTGATGTTTCTCATTTTGATTAGCGTAACAGCGATGAAAAGTAGTGGCAACTGAAAGCGCTGACACAGCACTGTCCGTTGCTATCGCTGTAAGACAATCTCTAAGTTGCTATCTCATCACTGACACTACCACTGCTGTCCCAGCACTGTAACATTACTATCAACACCACTGCTGTCATAATGCTGTGTTTGTTTTCGCTGCCACAGCACTGTGCTCATTTTCACTGTCACAATGTTGTGAACATCGGTGTCTGACAAAACGCTGTGAGCTGTCACTGAATCCATCATCACCATGATCATCACCGTCACCATCCACCACCTTTCTTACCTCTCTGCCACTTGTGCTCTCCGTCACACTCGGCGCTGAACCCATCATATTATGGTGCTGGATTGCTGGAACATTTCTTGGCTGAGGGGGTAGTGGTGGGGCCATATTCGTGGGCTCAGATTTCGTGTCATTGGGAGCTGGCAGAGCCGCCAGTTGGTACTGGTTGCATTTCTTCTCCAGAACCATGATTGCAGCCAGGCACTTGGTAATTGCGCCACCATAACTACAATGCATCGTAAGAAACTTTATGAGGATCCAACGCTACGCTAGAAATTCTGAGTATCTCAAGTTGGCTAGGGTAAAGGACGAAAATAATTGAAGAGGTCGGTGCAAAATGGCCTAGACAAGGAATTTACACTACCTTCACAAAACCTCAAAGTTATGTACTTCCTCGCAATGCTACAGTGGCCATGGGAAACATGTTTTGCAGCCAACACATTGTTCTTGTAATCCAAGTTGAGTTTCCACACACTACCTAGTGACTTTTGACTAGCACAGAAAAGTTTCCAAAATGCTAAGAAATTGCCATAATTTCTGCTTCGGGTAAACACTCCTCTTCCTTTGAGGACTTACTGCAATAAACTACCTAAAGGAAAGGTTTACAGCATTCCAACCTGTCCATTCATAATTTTCACACCGTGACATTATTCATTACTGACCAAAAGTTTGAATCCAAAAAAGAATACGTGCATAAGTGTTGATGCAATGTTTAAAGCCAAAAAAGTCTCGCACTTTAGGAATGGTTGGAAAAAAATTGCCATCGTCTGGGTCGATGGTTGTATGTCTCACGACAAACAAGACGATGTTACTTAGGAAGCCAATACAATCAAATCAATCAACAACCTTTATTGAGAGTGTCAAATGTGTTTAGCTCATGACGCTAATTGGGGACACAAATTAAGATAAAATATAAAATATTATATGTACAAATAAAAGTAATAAATTATCCTATATCTTAAAATGCTATATTTTTATATAAAATACAAAATGTAAATATAAAGACAAGAGGAAGCTAAGTTTTACATAAATCCCAGCAATTGAGATTGTTGTCCATTAGTCCACAAACATCCATCTTACGGATGGCCACCTTAAAAACATTCAAGCTAGGTTTGTTTCCCATCTCCGCACTCAACTTGGACCACATTACGGGACCTATGTACCTTAAATAAAAATAACATAATATTCTTCCAAACAGCAGTTTCGTGTGTCTTTCCGAAACGTTAAGGGGCTCTTTCAAGAGTCACAAATAAAATCTCGTTTTAAAGTAGAGAATTCTCTTAAAAAGAACATCAAACAAATAGTTTTAAAAACAGCTAAACCTGTATAGACGTCCCATAACATAACAACATCTTACCTGGATTTGGTTGCAAAACTATTAAAGAGTTTTTGTGCGAGTGTCACAACCTTGGAGACATTCGACAGGCAACCTGGAACACCTAAAGGGTAAGAGAACGATTGAACTAAGTGATATATCGGCTAGTTTTAACCAATATGGTGTTTACATGATACTGGATCGAGTTTCATCGGCGTACGACTTCATTCCAGTTCCATACTGAGTATTTCATTTGTTTACATGATACCACATAAAATTTCATTCAGGAAGGAGTTATTTCAGTACGAGTTCATTCTAATCTGGTTGTTTCACGGGAATGAAATTGTCGTACTGGAATGAAATCTAGCTGAACGTTCCATAAGTATCATGTAAAATGGATGGAAATACGAGCTTGTTCCGCAGGCACGTGGATTGGTTGGGCTGATCGGCTGACTAATACTTTCGATCCAACAATGTTTTACCGCAACTTCATTCCAGATAGGAATTTCTACGAAAACATGCAATGAAATATGTGAATGGAATGAAATTAATTCCAAAATCATCTAAACACCTTCTAACCTTATAACCGGCATGCAAGACCCTCAGACAAGCAAGCAAAACCAATACTGCACACCATATGAGAAACTCTTATACTTTTTAAACCATCTTTTTAGAGCTTATTTACGAATTCAAATGTCACAAACTCTTAGGAATTTTTATAGATGGCACCACAGGAAGCAATTCAAAGGCTTTTGTTGTAGTTGTTCTTACCTTTCTCCAAATCAAAGTGTTTCTTGAGTTCATCCACAACAGGCTTTACATCCCTACTCAAGATGTGCCCAAATACCGCTATCCAGTGTCTGAAATTGGGCATGTGACAGTTATGCAAGGAAATAGAATGAAATTCTAAGCAACAACTCATCCGAAAAAAAAATATGAAAGGACGGGGTTGATAAAAAAAATTGAAGAGAGAAGAGCAAAGACACAAGATAATTGGGGACAACAGAACGGAAGACGGTGAATGTGAAGTGATTGAAGGGAACATCTGTCTGTAATCATCGACACCCAAACAACGGAAAAGTCGGTAAACCACTCACTTGTTTAAACAGTGGATGAGATCTCTCAGAGTCCAAGGTGGCTTGATAAATACAATTGTTTCCCTGAAGATAAATAAGATATTTCTGTGAGTTCACATTTTGTCACATGCCTAAATTATGTGATATTAAAATTACACGGTCAGCTCAACAAAGCAACTATTTCAACAAAGTTTCCAGTGGTAGAAAGAATCAAAACTTACTGTCCAAAGATAAGTGCATTCCTGAATATACAATAAAGCAAGCCTAGCAATATGAACTCACCATAAATTGTCATATGCAGCACGCATCTCTGTCTCCATTATAACAGAAAGACCTTCCCTCATAACACACTGCAACTCGCACATGATATCGTCTGCCTGGGGTATTAGCGAGAATATTAGTATTTTGTGTGTTGGTGGAAAATGGTCCAACTCCTTAAACCTTTCAGCCCCAATATGACGAAATGATGCGTTACTAGTTCTCCTTATTGGTGATCACACTCTTCTTTTAAACAGTTCGGGAGAAATTTCCTTAACATATTGGATAGATTGCAGTGTGTGATATAAACTCCTATGTACAGTCTTACTGCAGTACAACCAATTTTGTATTGATATTGTAAGGAGAGGATAGACGTTGATGAGCTATTAAATGCCTACTCCTTACCAAACTTTCTTAGTCAAACACTTAAAGTTTTCACAAACTAAAGTTACAAACATTGTACTTTGTTTCATCTTGTCTAAAAGTCAAGGATACGAACTAAGGATTTTGTCTCGCTTACACGTTTTATTTTTGCTTTGAGAGCTATGAATGTCTCGACATTAAGTTTAGGCTGCTTGGTTTTGGGTCTACAATTCACCAACGGAGGAGAGGGTCGTTTAAACTGTTGGACGTTCTATTGGGAGATTTAGAAGAACCCACACACTTGTTGCTAGGAGCAGTCCAATGTCAGTGATCCTCCCCTACTAAAGGTCTGCTATAATCGGGGAAACCTGTAGCAATGTCCCTCTCCCTTCAGGGCAATAGCTAACATTAAACAAATTAATGATAACAAAAAATGGGTTTGTTCAACTCCTCGTCAAAAGTAGGCTCCTAATTCGCTCCCCAAAGTCTTTAAGAATATTTCAAGTTGAAATCAAATTGTTGTTTTTACCTTTGCTCTCTTATCTGCAAGTTCCTCTTGTTTCCGCAGCTGATCATAAAATTCTGTTAAAAAACCCAGTTCAGATAGTTTTCCCCTTTATCCAAGCTTACCGCTTAAATAAATTATATAAGAAAGTATCCTTATGTGGATAATTAAATGAAATAGTCCACACTCTATAGACAAAGACTACAAAGGATAAACAACAAATTCTTAACTAGTGCTACAACAAAAGCTTTATTAAGCCCCAAGGACCTCTTGTAGTAAAGAAGGAGGTGATAGGCTTACTCATGAAGTCTTAAAACTTTTGTCAAACAGAAAAGACTACAAATGCATTCTTATGGAGAATTTTTACACACGGATCAGTTTTGCTGCTTCATTTCCGAGATCTCTCATCTCTTTCTTTCCAGAAGTTAGATTTCTGTATTCTTTATTCAGCTCATTGTCAACTTTTAACTCATGCTTATACGAAGTGTAGCTAAAGTGGTCTATTGATTTGTATCTACTGCTAGGGCACTGTGGGCAAAATACTTAAGTGGTCCGTTGATTTGCATTTAATATTAGAGCACTTGGGATACAATAAACTAAGACTATTGTCTTAAGCAACTTGCTACAACATTCTTCCCATCCCAAGACTCCAAAACAACAGTCAGGAAAAGTCTCAGTGTTTCTTTATTCTCAGTATGAAAAATTTTGTCGCATTAAAACTCAGAAGAATTTTTTCAAAATGACAATAAGTTTGTGAAATGGAGAAAAATAATAAGAGAGATTTTCATGTTTTAGCCATTGGGGTGAAAGGTTTAATAATGCCACAAATAGCGCCATTCTGTGCTCCTTGCATTTGGCCTTCCCACATCACTCTTACCCAATGTGCCAGCAAATGTTTGTTACCTGTGAATGAGTCTTGTGTCAGAGGAACTAGTGCACTGCTCTTGAAAAGTTCTCGAAGTCCACCAATGAGAGTCTTGTAAAAATTAAACAAAGAGTTATGGAACAATCAAATGTCGTTTTTCTATTACTTAAGTACATGGGGTCTTTTCTTCCCTATGTGCTTGCCAAAACTCAGAGTGTAAACTAAAAAAACCAAAACTCATGGTGTGGTGCATGGCTAAAACATATAATTTTAATAAATGGATTAAATTAAGTGTAGGGCACAGCCACTTAGTAACTGCTAAAATACTTCGGAATGTATAGAACTGATGTGTCACTGTATCAACCAATCAACCAACTCCTCCCCCCTTCTTTCCTCCTTCCTCCCCCAAAGGTAAGTGAAAACAAAAATATATCTGGAAAGGAAAAGTTCAATGCCTGATCAAGACCAATTGACAATTGTACAGCCAGGAACAGTTTTACTACAACAAGGCAGTACCTGGTGATTGAAGGCTTTGATGCCGTTGACAAGGGCCTTGTTACACAGGTTCTGGTCATTTGAAAACAACACTGCATGGCCTTTATCAGCTGTGACAGGAACAAGAACAACATTTCAATTCTTGATGTTAAGGTAGAACCATTCCACTTTATAAACTCAAATGCTGTTAAAATAGCATAGTGAAAACTGACTCAAGCATTTATTATAATTACAGTTGAAAACTGTTGACTGAAATGACTAAAAGACACATGCTGCGTTCTCACATGAACTTATGCACCTATCAATACAAAGCCTGGGAGGGGGGGGGGGGTTCCAGGCAAGGGTGGGGATTTGTGCCTGTGACCTGAAATTTTTGTAAAATGCCCATGGGTCGGGTGTTGAAAAATCGCCAATTTAAGTTCAAATTTAATGCCAGTATCGGCAAATGCCCAGCCCAGGGGACTAAAAATTGTGTCAAATGTCCGTCCTATGCTCACACCCCCCTCTCCTGGGCTTTACATTGATACATGTATGAATTAATTAAATTTGTGGACTTTGTAGATCGATAGATAGATAGAAGTTATGATTTTATATACATAAAATTATGATAGTTAATAGATGCAGGGCCACTCTGGAGACCAGTTTTGCACTGAATGGGCTACCCTGTAAAATTAAAGTTCATTAAAGTTTCACTAAACTAACTTTTAAGGTTATTAGTTCAGTCTTGTAACTAGCATTAAAAAAAAAGGACTGAACCAAATTTGGTTGGCTATTTTCAAAAACTGTTTGCTATAAATTTTAAGCTGAAAGTCTTGCTGTGCTGGAACATATTTTTTAAGCCTGTTTTGTTAAACAACATTAAAGCATTTTAAGCATTGGTCTAAATGGGGTAACAGTCTACAGGCTTCCTCACTGGAAGCATAGGCCTTTTCATTTATATTCTATTTATGTAGAATTAATGTTATTCAAAAACTACTGTTAATATTATTGACAAACAAACCTTTTTTCTTAAACAGCAGGCAGCACTGAAGAATTCTATCATCATTAGATTCCTCTGGAAATGTGTTAATTTCTTCACTAAACTAGATAATCAAAAGAATCAGAGCTGGTTTTAATGATCAGAAACAAAAAGAAAACACGATTTGCACACTAACTCATTTTTTCTTATCCCATCTCTAATCATACTCATTCTAGCCATTCTTGCCACCTTTAGCTGGCGTGAATACCACCTTTAACCACTAACCCCTGCAAGTTAACCTTTGCCCATCACTCGCTTTCGCCTAGCCCCCTTCTCCAAGCATTGCGAATGCCCTTTCCTAACCTTTGTGTAATTCAATCTCCCATTTGTGTCCTACCCTCTTCCATGCCTTTGTCCCATCTTTTAATAACCTCTGTCCAACCACCTTTCCCACCTTTGTCCTATCCCCTTCTCAACCTTTGTCCTATTCCTTCCCTAACCTTTGTCTAAATCCATCTTCCATTTGTGTCCTATCCTCTTCTTTGCCATGCCCCATCCCCTTTCTAACCATTGGCCAATCTCCTCTCCACTATTGTCCCACCCCCTCCAAACCTTTGTCCTGTACACTCTCCTACCTTAAGTCTGTACCCTACACTCAGTGCCATATCCCCTCCCTGATCTTCTTCTAAATAACCCTTGTCCATTTTCCAATATACTCCATCCCCATCCTGTCCCGCCCCAACCTTTGTTCCATTCCCTCATGCAAATCCCCCGCCCCACTTTTACCCCAACTCCTCTCCCATTTCGTTCTTCCAAACTCCCACAATTTCCATCCCCCAATGCTCATCCTGCCTTTCTCTTCCCCACTTTTGTTTCCAACCCCCTCTAGATTTTGAATAACCCAAATGCCTTTCAGTAAAGCCAGAATGGCAGCAATTCACTCACCTCAGCCAGCGTCTGTCCTCTCACCCTTGGATGTTTGTTGTCAAAGCATGTGTGAAGGAACTTGATAGCTTGCCTCGCCAGACCGTCTACTCCAATAGCACCATTCTGCAAGTTGGTTTCATATTGAATAGATTACAACACAAAAAAACCCAATCAGCTATCTCTTGTTCTCATGCTTCAACCTACTGGCTCAGAAAGTAAATATTTTTTATCTTTAGTATCTCAGTGTTCTCACTAGCCCTTTTTTTGCCAGCCCCCTTTAGTCTTTCATAACAACTTCTTGTTTCAACTATTTTGAGATGCAAACACGCCTCAAACTCTGTTAGCACCATTCTGCAAGTTGATGTTGTATCGCACAGATTATAGTGGAAACACTGCACTCTACCAGCAAACCTGGTCTTTTCAGAGTTTGCTAGCAACACTGATCAATAATAATATCAATTATTATAAAAATTAATTGTTAGGTACCTCTTGTTCTGGTGCTTCATATTACTGGCTTAAAATGTATTAAATAACTTTTATCTTTAGTATTTCAGCATTCTCACTAGCCTACAGCATGAGGGGGCTGCACCCTTTTGTTTTTGCCAGCACCCCTTTGATTCATCAGTTGATTTTTTGTACAAAAAATTAGTTTACTGACTTTTTTTGAGCTATTTTGAAACAACATGCTTCAAACTCTATGCAAAATTAATGTGAAATTGATGATCAAATGAGCTCCAGGCACGCTTGAATGAATCTGCAACTGATACAATCAGCTGCATCTGTCTTGGTGTTGATTCCACCACTAGTAGCATGGGCCTGATCATAATCTCTTCCTGTTTAGCTAGCACATGATGTGTATTTACAAACATCTCTTGAAAAGGAAAGCAAAGCTCAACTTTAGATTAAACAGCAACCAAATCAACAGAGAAGCCAAGCAAAGGAGCACAAAAGGCAGGCAAAAAACTGATCATCATCAATCTCAGTTTGACTGATAACGGCGAAGAGAATATCAATGGCTGCTAAACAACAATGACAAAGATTCCATCACAGGGAGCCTGCACAAGAAATTCCAAACTGTTGGTGAAAATGGGAAAAATGTTTGGACAATTACTGAAGGGTACACAGTGATCTGTTTACATAGAGAAAAGGACTTGGTGAAATGAAAGTGGTATTTTTTGGATTCTATGTTAAATAAAGTTTATTATAACTATCATTAAGAAGACACACTGTCCCAGTTCTGCAAACTGGAGAAAAAACAAAACCAGTCCACACTTTGTACACTGTACCTTGTTTTGAGGAGCAACGATTTTCCCCTGCCTGATTTTCCAAGCATCGCTCTGCAAAACAACATTGATGCTTAAGTGAAATTCTAACAGTAATGACATCATACCTGAACTCATTCCTTTCTATAACTGCAGAAGAACAACACACACAAAGCCCGGTTCACTCACCTTCAGCGAATCCAACTCTTGTAATACAATCCATGGCACCACCAACACGGGCCGCCCAGTACCTAAATATTAAACTTACAATGAACATCCCACCACAAATCAACCATACACACAATTTATATTAATAACTAATAATAGTAATAATAATAATAATAATAATACCGTATTTGACCTAGTAACCCCCCTTTTCAGACAATAGTTCTTGCACCGGGGTGTTTTGGAAGAAACATTTACGGTAAAATTTTTAATCAGAAACTCTACCATATTTTTGTGATTGACGCACGTTTAGAGCCGCTTCAAAATGTTTTCCAAAGTTGTTTTATCGATACCTGACAATAA
>JAOBRG010394178.1:0-10413 GCA_027574985.1 Umimayanthus nakama | reverse complement strand
TTAGCTGTAGAACGGATTGAGGCTTTGTTTTCTGTGGTAAACAAAGTAAGGGCTAAATTGTCGTAATTATCGGTGTTCATGCCAAAAATTCGTTTTTGGTCTTGCATGAATTTTAGTCTTTGATCTTTATATAGAGTGCAACTAAATAGCGGATGCATTTCATCCTCAATTTCATTAACAGTGCAAAATTTGCATAGATAGATAGATAGATAGATAGATAGATAGATAGATAGATAGATAGATAGATAGATAGATAAACCTTTATTTCAACAGGGTGGCCCAGTCAGTCAGTCAAGACTGTTATAAAGAGGGGCCCTGACAAACACTAAGAGCAACTCCCAATATAACGCAACCTCATAAACTCTAAAGGTAACGTAAGCTTACTCATCTCCCAATGTAACGTAATTTATAACTCTCTAAATGTATCGTTCTAATCTTCAAGAGTAATGCACATTTATTCGACTTCATAGTAATACAATCTACTTATCTTCCCCTGTTATGCAAGCTATCAATTCTAATTGCAATCTATTAAAGTCCCAATGTAACACAAACTACCCAACTCCAAATATGACGTACTAATATCCCAGTGAAACATAACCCAAAACAAACTTCAGCACGATCACATATTTCGATGTAGGGCAATCTATCCAACTTTAGAAGTAATCTTCATCAACCAACGTTACCATAAGTGACGAATCTTATGCCTACCAAGTCTAAAGTAACATAACGTAACATAACGTAACCCAATCTATACACTAACAAACTAGAACGTAGAACAACAATAGCTCTACCTGAAATGAAACTTACCCAATTCCTGGCACACCCCTGACAACGACGTGTGCCACTGATACACAGCAGACTTGGTGGAACTTGGGGGTTTCATATTCCTACAAATCGTTTCAAGAAAATAATATGAAAAAATAAACAACACAGCTAAACAGCTAACATTGCTTGCATTTTTTGACTAATAAGATAATATCTGAGCAAGTGACGTGTATTCGGGACAGTGACCGTAAAATTCACAAATGTTCCCTTGCACTTTGAGTTGGCAACAAAGTTTATAGGAATGATTTCTAAACGACTAACATGCACTGTTAATGGGTGACTAGAAAGAGTTCAGTTTTGCGTAAAAAACTAGCGATGTTTTCGATTTTACACGTCTGGCTGGTCCAACCGCTTGTGTACACATCTAAGGTGTATGGATTCTGGTCTAGTTTCGCACGATCAGTTGTCAATTAAAACGCGACAATTATAGGAGCTGACTCCAGCAAAACTGGTCTTGCGATGGATCAGAGCGCCTCAGTTTACCCGGGAAAACAGGACAGCTCCAACCCATATGCAGAGAGCCGGAGGCCCGAAACAGTTCCAAATTATTGTAATAACTTTATAAGAACCAGTTACGTTCGGCTCAGGCTATGCTGTTCAGCCTCAAAATCTTCTTAAATTGTTCTTTTTCCCGATAATTTTATCCAGTGGATTGGTTGTCCGAAGCAATATATGTAAAATGACACTAAAAAGTAAATTTTTTGCTGTCGATTTTATCCAGCGAAAATCTGGAGACTGTCAATAAAGTGTCCGCAAACGTAACGAGCTTGCTTATCACTCTTGCAGCGCCCAAAGACCAAACTAAATTCTGACAAGTTTTGTTTTCATGTACATCTCAATCTGTGTACAAGGATAAGATAAATATCTTAAGTTTTTCCGATCAAAATGTCAGCCTGGTAACTGTTCTTAGCTTGTTCTTAAATTTTGGGCAAATCTCAGCCTGTTCTAACAAAGTCTGTTCTTATAAAAGAGCGTGTATTTTTCTTCATTTTTGCAGTCAAAGAGTAAACAAAGATTGTGTTGTTGGTGTTGTTTTTGTTATCGATAGTTGTCGTATTCTACCTGAGAATGGCGACTTTTAAATTTGACTACAAGTACGATTTTTTGACTACGGGTACAAATTCTTTGGTGATGAAGTCTTAATGTTGACTGTAAGATCCTCAGTGTTTATCGCAGTAGGCGGATACACGCTCACGCAGTTTGACCCAACGATGATTTGTCAAACTCCGGTCAAAAGTTAGGCCGTATCAGAGAGCCGTACTCGAAGTCGAAGCTTTACTCGTTGTCAAACCTCAAGGTCATATTGACCGATCGGGCCAACGTGACCTGAGAAAATAGATTGCATCGTAAAGCAGCTACCTATTATGTATAGCACTGATGACAATTTTTAGTTAATGCCAGGTTCGGCCTAAAAAGCACATGCGCGGAGGGATGCAAATCTGGACACACTATAAAATGAAACGAAATCCTTTAGATAATACGGAATCAACAAACAGGGCCCGGTTGTACGAAGAGTAGATAACTTTTATCAACGGAAAAATCGCTATCCAGCGGATAAATTTAGCGTGTTCTTAATTTTGATTGGACAACGAGCAAACTTTATCCATAGGATAGGGATTTATCCGCTGGATAAAGTTAACCACAGTCTTCGTACAACCGGGCCTTGCAGAACTTTACTTTTAAGCAAAACTTCGTACATGAGTGAGTACAGTATACCTTAGAGTCTCTAGCAGATCCAGTCTTCGTTTGTTTACCAACTGCTGTTCGGCTATAAAGAGTTCCATCTGTTGCTTTACACCAGGAGGGTCGCTAATAGGAGTACTTTGTATAAACTCACTGCAAAGAAAGTTAAGGAAAACTATTAAATACAGTCATGCACGTGAAAATACCTTGTGCGAGTATGAATTGAGTGAAAGTTCTGAACTTGTGTGTAATTAGTTGGTAAAAGGAGAGTTGCATAAAATGTGCATTTTTAGACTGCATTTGCGATTACATTAAGAGTAATATAAGTATTAGTAGCAGCAGCACTAGCAGTATAAACTTCAAGCACAGGAAGGAAGCAAAAAAGACAATGAAAAAAGAAGAGACAACTACAACCTAAGAAAAACAAACGCCAGTGAATCTTTTACAAACCTGAACTTTGCGACAGCCACTTGTGATTTAAGTTGTCGCCAATCTTCAACTCGTTTCTGCCACGCTATATAGTGTCTCCTTTCTCTTTCAACATCAGCTAGAACCAAAACGATACCAAATTTATGGATAACTGAAACCTAGCTAAAAAAGCTGTTTTACTTTCTTTGAGGGCAAATCTTATCCATGAACGCCTACTTCTACCTCAAAGTGAAAAATATTTAACATAACAACTTCTATTTAATACACCAATTAGTTTGTTTACGGCTGGAATAGTCAGTTGACTTGGAAGCATGTGGCAGGGCGTCCTATAGAGCAGCAAGTATTCTCACGAGGTAAAGGGGCACACGATATCTTACAGGTCGTTTACTGTTCTACCTGGGCATCATTGTACGGTGGAGGAAGAGATGAAGGATATTTGAGCTATATAACCATACAAGTGTCTTTTAAGGTCGAGATAGATGCAATTTGTAACAGTCAATACCTTTTCGAACAACAGCCTATTATCGTTTTCACGAAGAAGACGAATTCATGATCGCGGAAATACAACTAATATACTAACCCTTAACCTAATCCAAACCCAAGTTAACCCTTAAGGAAGAAACTAAGTAGAAAAAGGAAAACAAAAGCTAAATACAACAAAGGTAAAAGAATTATTGTATCTTGAACCTCAAGCGTCTTGACCTAGTGTCTCAACTGCCAGCGTTCCAGTCTTACACTCTACAGTTAAGCCAACAACTAATTGTGTGCATATGTGTTACAAGTGTTGTTGGAAATGACATGGACCGTTAAACACAGTGTATAGCACCAACCAGAAAAAAAGAAATTGGTGTAGGCGCTCTTAATCCTGCTTTACACTAGTGACGTAAGCCTACACAAACGCAATCGCAAGCGCATGGACCTTCACACCAGCTTTTTATTGCGTTGCAATTGCAATTACGCTTGCGCTTACGTCGCTAGTGTGAAGCAGGCTTTAAGGGAAAGATAGGTGAGCATCATTCCATCACAAAGTGATGAATGCTATAAAAGCTCAACACAGATCCTGCGAGGAGAAGAGGGTATGTACCTGAACATATAAGGTCTTGTGCCCACTGCAAACCTTTACCAAAACATGCAATTTTCGACAAAGCAATAAAAAGTTCTTGAAAACTTTTTATTCCATGCGTTAAAAAGCGCATCGTTGGCCAGCGCACATGGTGCAGTCAAGGCACCCTTAATTTCATTTTTTGTCGTCGAAAATTGCATGTTGTTGTAAACTTTACCACTAGCTAGATGTCCTATCAGATCAGCGTAAGCTCTTCTGTTGCTTATGATCGTAGAGTTAATTTGCTGTGCCTCTTTCTCCAACAGTCTGTGGACATCTGCAGGCATCAGATGGGCAATTCTCTCTAGTATTTTGTTGTAGCCTCTCAGAGTATCACGAATCTGACGACAAAACGAAACAGGTATTGAACATATACAATGCTGGAGAAAGTAAGCAGTTGAAAAGTATGCAGGGTGCGAATTAAGATAAAGTAGGATAAAATGTCAGTTTTATGGGACAAAAATTAAGCGGCCTACAAATTTCAAACAAGAATCTATAGTCTTATCTCCCTTACTAAAAACTGAAAATTTGAAGACCAGAGAAAACTCTTCATTCGCACCTCAAAAGTACGGAAGGGGAAAAAGAAAATTCTTGTGAATGCTACGTCAACCACTGAGCTTGCAATCAACAACTTAAAAAATTTTAAAAATGAGCTTCTTTGTTATCGGCAAATTTCCTACGCGCAACGTAAAGTTGTACTTTATATTGCTTCGTACTCAAACATTTAACAAACGCTCTACAAAATTATGCATTTATACAAAATCAGTTTCACACAAGAAAGAGCTTTTGACTAACTTCCAGCTAGGTTCAGTTATTCTTACTGCCATTATTATTTGCTCTTCTACAGTTTAAAAGGACTGGATATTAACAACTTCCATCAACGTTGCTGTTCAGCAACAACAAAGTCAAGTTCATCTTGCCGCTAAGTCTACACAACTACCTCTGTTTTTTCTATTAATTTTATTTTATATTTGTGTTGGCATCTTTAAACGATATACTTAATAAATACCTAGAATGTAATTTACATTTTACTTTTTGTTATATAACCTTTCAGTAAATAACTTCTTCTACCTCTTGACAGGTAATACTTTCCGTACCAGGTTTCCCCGGTCCTGTTCCACTCTCCCTAATGTTAAGTCTAGATCCTGGATCCATTGCTGCCGAGTGTTTGAGTGCTCTGCGATCTTTTCCCACAACAGGTGAAGATTATCAAGACTGTAGTTTAGTAAATCCTACAACGAAAAGAATTAGATTGTGTGACAAACTAATATCCTGGAGAAGTTTTCATCGTCGAACTTCTTACGAAAGGAAGGTTCTGTTCCAAAACAAACTTTCCTAAGAGTGACTTTGGACCATAGTGAAACCAGTGTGAAACGATAATAAACGAGAGTAGCGGCCCTGATTTATGAGAGTGTTGTGTGACACGGCATCATTATAAGGGCAGTATCTTCTGAACCTCTGGTTGAAGGGATAAATTCTCTGTGTTGGCTTTGTTTTGTTATTGAATATTCGAGAGAAGAGTTTTGTTTGAGAACCGAACCTTTTGGAGCATGCTTCATTGGACGTGTTAGAACTTTAAAGTATCTCAAAAAAACTAGTTGACAGCAGATCTCGAAGACCAAACTTGTACCACTACAAAGCTGGACTACAGATCTTAGGTTTGTGAACTTTGGGTTTGGAGATTCTAACTAAGCTAGAAGAGCGTAAAGCCATCAGCTTTATTATCTATGAATTGGGTACTGAACTCATTTAGTGAAGAAAAGCAGTTTACTTACCTTATCATCTGCAATAGCGCTTAATAATTGTTCAATCTCTGTGAACAAAGAGAGAAATGGACACAAGATTTACTTAAGAAAGAGCACATGTATTCGACTATCAAATGAACTCATTTGAACGTTCACAGACTAGTACTAAAATGTCTTTAGATTTCCTCATCAGTTCGTTTTTAATCGAGAACTCTACCGAAGGGTGGAGAGTGACGTTGTTAATTAGCTATCAAGCAAATCCACGAGAGAAGTGAACATGCATGGACAACATCAGTTATTACAAGGATATCGAAAACTTTTATGATTAGCTATAACATAATTCCATGAGAGAAATCCATTGAAATAGACTGTACCAAGGAGCGGACACTGTAGTTAACATCACTAGCTATCAGACATTTCCAGCTACTTCCTATGGAGGAGTGGGTTGGAGAAATGAGATGGGTATGGTAACTCACATCGTTAGCTACCAAATAATTTCATGATAAAAGGACTCGACAATGAACAGCAACAAGTACAGTGAAATAGATATCGTAGATAGCATCAAAAGTAAAAAAAACAACAATTCCTTCAGAGGAGTGGCCTGAAGATGTATCATTTAAAATCATTATCTATCAAGAAATTAAACATCGATTGGAGATTGGTCAGCAAGAAGTACGAGATGAATGTTGTAACTATCACCATTTAATTAAGAAACTGTTTCCTTAAAGAAAAGGATTAGAGAAAAGAGATGAATAAGATTATTAGCATACTATTTTTTGTTTCAGTTTGAGAACCAACAGCACCAAATACAAGATCAAGAAGGTTGAAACACAAACAACATTAAAAACAAACAATCTCATTAGAGGACGAGACTCGAGAAATAAGATGGATATCAAAAACTACTGTCATAAGCTAGCAGACAATTCTTTATAGGTATATGGATTTGATAAATGGGATGGATATATTCTACTAATTAACATCAATAGGTAGCAAATAATTCCATAAAAGGAATGGATTGGAGAAATGAAATGGGTATCGACTACCTAATTAATACCAGAAGTCATCAAGTGTTTCCATGAAAGGGGGAGCAAAATCTATGGAGGTAAGGATTTGGAGGACTGGGAAAACATAAATCAACAACTCAAGAACCTTGAGAAGTGATTGAACTGAATGTCATTGACTAGAAAAGAGGGCATTTAGTACTTAGAACTCATGTCAATTTGGAAGTTTAAATAAACAGCTATGGTCCACCTTTATCATCATCTGCGAGGAGCTCCTTCAGACTCTCGCTTGATTCAATAATACGAGGTTCAAGTTCCTGCAAACACATCATGATGGGTTCATGGTTCTTAGTTTTGGGCGGCACTGTAATGGACTTACATGCAGATCAGAACTTGGAACGTTATCAAATTAGGTACCCTATTAAAAAAAGTACTTACCAAATTAACATTAGACAGGTACATGTGTTCTCTGTACAATATCAAAATGTTAATCGAACTGTTTGGTTTTGAGAGTTTAATGGAACTGGTCACACAAAATTTTTGCTCTAGGATGTTAAACAACACCACCCAAAAACCTTATGGGAATCATGCATAAAACTTATATGAAGGCAAATAAGGAGAAATTTACCAGTGCTCTAGATCCTTGAACATTGAGATATTTCACAACAGTTGATACAACTCACTGCCAGATGATGTACAGTACTAAAGTTGTTGTATTTCTTTGTACAAGTGTCATTCTGGTATGTATTGTGTCATGTTCTTACACATATCTTGATTGCAACTTTCACATTGAAAATACATTACACCGTAAACTCCATAAAAACTATGTGTGGCTTTAGAAATAGGGGAATGAAGCACATATAGTGTACTAGTACAGTTCATTACATACCTAGCTATGGTCAAAATATACAAGTGTATACATCCGTTATACAATTAATACCACTGAAAATAGATTGATTTGATTAAATCAGTCCAAAATTTGAAAAGGTCAATTTTGTAATTAACAGTAGTAGAGTTATAATGAAGTGTAGGTACAGTACATCTACTTCACGAAGTGCTTAATCTTGAATGGAATCCTCTAAAGGAATGTTTAAACATTGAACATCTGCTCCACTTTAGATCAGATGACCTGTCATTACAATATTCTAAGACTGTACTATCAACTAAGTCAAGAATACCTCTGAAGAACTGCAACTGCAAAGTTTTGGAATTAAGCCAATGTTTTTGGACAAATTTGACAAAGACAAAAAAAAAAGCAATCTCAAAATAATGTCTGTATTTTCTTGTTTAACAATGATCATCTAATTACTTTAACTTGTTTTAATTGTAGCTACAAGTGTGGTAAACTGTATTTAATCATGTCAAACTACACTTACAGCATTAATAACACCAAACTCCTGAAACATGTCCTCCAATGATGTCTCATGTCTAAAAGAGAACAGAGGTATAGCTAGCTAGTGTAGGAGGGCTTCAAAAGAGAAATCAAACTGTCTCAAAATTTTTGGCCCTGCACATGTATACGGCCACATGCATACAGTATCTATGGTGCAGTTAATTTTTATTTTCAGAAAATATTTGTTTTTAACTAGTTACATGTAATTTTTTTTAACTAGTTTAAAACAATTTTCTAATCAGTTAATTTTTTTTGCTAGCCACTAGTAGTAAATTTTTTCCAACTAGTTAGTTTTTATCTATTAAACTAGTTAAATATTTGAATAAAGCTCTGGCTTCAAATCCCCTCCAGCTCAGTTGGTAAGACAGTGGACTAGTGATCCAGAGTTGAGATGTAAAATGGCTGTTCGAACTAAGGTAAGGACCATTGGTGTTTGGCATTAAAAAGGAAAAAACCCTTAAGGGCTGGGTTTGAATAAGGTTAGGCTAATAGAGACAAAAATATATTTTAATTTTTAATAATATGCAGTTTAAAAAATTGTTAACTAGTTAGAAAAAATTAAACTAGTTAGAAAAAAATTAATTAGGCTTTTTCTGTGTGTTGTACATGTACGTGTGTGTGTGTGTGATATTTTTCCAGGTTTGTTTTACAGAGGCCCCATTAGTGGCGTGTATTCTCTGTGGGAAGCCACTGCCATACATGGCAAATCTTGTAAATAAAAAAATAAATAATTATTAATTTTAAATTTAACTGCAAATTGCAGTTAAATTTAAATTTAAATTTAATAATTTTTTTTTTTTTTATTTACAGCAATCAAAAACTAACTGCAACATTTATATATAGCTTTGTACACTTGGAGTGAGGAGTTGGGAAACAATGGTAAAATCTGAAGCTGTGAAAGTATTAATTTGGCATTTCTACCTTTTTTTAAACTGATAATTTCTCTAAGTGCTCACGGAAACTTTTTGCTTGTGTGGGGAAAACTGTACTTTTCCCCAACCCCCACCATCAGACAACCAGCTGTTGTTAATACCGGCCACCTACAGTGTACACAGTTCTGAGCGCTGGTGCTGACACCGGAAAATGCCAGACTTGCAAACATGGCTTTGTGTGCTGTTCCAATTTTTAGAGATATATATGGACTAGCCTGTCTACTCTTTCACAGAGTAGTTGAGGCAAAAATTTTCTTTCAAGGGTAAATACTGATTGAACAACATTTAGAATGGAAACTTGAAATTCTTTTGAGAAACTGCAGCACTTTATCAACTGTTTCTAAGTACACTTGAATGGATGATTTCTTATAATTTAGCTATCGAGTGTTCATGGGACATTTAAAATCTTCTAATCATAAAATCAACTAAACTACTTACTGTATAGGCAATCAAATTAATGGCTGCTAACTTTGAGCCTGGAAAACACACTGATCATAGAGTGGACTATATGTACATATAAAAAGTAACAAAAACTTGACTTTAGTAAGAGTGCAGTGAGTTACTCATGACTTATAAATTAAAAAAAGAATTAATCTGTTTTCATAAGTTTACTGTAAATTAAAGTAATTATGATAATTGACACACCTCAATGACAATATAGATCTCAATGCATCATCACATGCAGTGAGATAGTTTTTCAGATCTAAAATATTGTTTTTAAATAAACTAGCACTAAGTTGAATGACTCACCTCTCTCTACGACTGATTTGAATTCTCTCAATGATGTTTGATTTCTGCTGTGAAGTTCCTACAAACACAAGTTATATAAACTCGAAACCTTAGTCAATAAATACATGCAGGTTCAGGGGTAGATCCAGGATTTAGTGAGATGGGGTTCAGACAAACTTCAGCCTACATTATCTGATTGTTGTTGTTTAACAAAGCTCCCCAAAAATATATTTTGTCAAAATATTCGCATTTGTGTCATTTAGGGGGCTTGACTAAAGCACCCCTGGATCAAGATCCGCCCAGATTAGTTATACCAGACTACATCACATGCACTAAATTACACAGCAAGCAGATAATTATGTTTTTGAAATCATTTATTGTTAGCTAGTATAATGCATACTGTAAATACAAGGCAAACTGCAACTAGCTATGTGTACTTTGCCAAGTGCTGCTTGTAGATAGTGCCTCGTTATGGTGTTTACTTAGGAGCCTCCTTGGGGGATGTTGGAGAACTGTAATCAACTGTTTCAATTATGTACGACTGTTGACTAGTAGGTGGCTGGGGGTAGACATC
>JAOBRG010394167.1:0-10413 GCA_027574985.1 Umimayanthus nakama | reverse complement strand
GCCACGTACGGCAAAAGCTGAGAATAATTCCCGTGCTAGCTAATTTTGCGAGGCTGAAGTGTTTTTATAAATACTTTTCATTGTGAAATACATTTATTGTCAGGTATCGATAAAACAACTTTGGAAAACATTTTGAAGCGGCTCTAAACGTGCGTCAATCACAAAAATATTGTAGAGTTTCTTATTAAGAATTTTACCGCAAATGTTTCTTCCAAAACACCCCAGTGCAAGAACTATTGTCTGAAAAGGGGGGTGGGCGCTTACTCGAGCATGGGTGCTTACTCGGTCAAATACGGTAGTAGCTTTTGAAATGTTGGGTTAAGATTTCCAATGACTTTCAGTATAAAGTGTTGAGGGTGGCTTGTCACAATAAATAAATTATCAAACTTTATGAATTCACTTGTTTTCTAGAGGGGCTTGCATACCAGTGTTTGCTGAAAAATGAACTGTTGGGATCAGGAATAGAAGATTTAAAGGTGTGTTGTGTGCCTTCTCATTTTGTTGTTTTTTTCAAGAACCCAATATCTGTCTGAATCAACACTCCATCTAAAATATAAAGAATTCATCACCAGTTTATTCTGTCTAGAAATTAACAGTAAGTTGTACAGTGTATAAGCTAAATGTAAGACACTGTCCAGACCAAACTACTGATTCATGTCCCATGGGTCAGTAAGAGCAAATCTTAAACAAGACAACAGGATATTGTCATTTCCTGTGCCCCTGTACAAGTCATCAACTTGGATCGGGCCCATGGCATAGTGGGTCATATCTTACAAGTTGAGGGAAAGCAGTTTGCCACAATGCTATCCAGTTTTTCTGTTTCACCAAGTGATTCACAACATTAAACAGCCAAAACAAAGAAGAGTAAGAGCAAGATAATGCAAAAAAGTTGTGTTTATGATTGATTGCATACCTCATGTATGTTGTTGACAAACAGAGTTGAGCTAAAAAATTTGCTGACAGTATTGTAGCAACTAGCTTGCAATGACTGGCCAGCAAATTTTTCCTCTCACTAGCCAAAAATAAGAAATATTTTTAATTTGTGTGGGGCTACATTAGATGGTAAAGAAGTTACAGAGCTATACAAACCATTTAAGGTTTTTCTCTCTTTTATTGTCTTATGAAGGAGCAACAAGAAGAAAGGAGAGTTTTGTCCAGCAATAGCAGCCATGTTCAGAATAGTCTTTTTAAGGTGAGTTTCGTGGATGGATAAGATGATTTAAATGTTAAGTATTTCTTGTTTGAACAAGTATTGCTTATTGCACATCCCCTGATTAGAATTAGTAATAAGTTTGCTCAGATCTGTCAGTTTATAATTCTCCCAAGCTTTTCTTAAAAGGTGAGATATCTGGTTTCCTTTCAGTTCCCCAAGGTTGAGTGATCTACTAGATTGGGTATTGCTTTTAAAGTGAAGAAAACTAATCTGTAGCAGTTCAACAAATGGAACCAAAATTCACATCAAACCATTTACATACAATACGGTACTTACTGGTGACATAGTTACAAATAACTATTTGTGATATTCCCTCAAGACGCATCAAATTCACATTAACACTTTGCTGTTCAACCCACAACATATGTTCTCAATCAATGTACAATGCCGACAACGAAGTAATTAAAACAAGAAAATTCAAGTACAAGCTACACCATCCTGCAAGTTAGTGAACTCAAACCCGAATAACTCACTTTATGAAAACTCTTGCTTTGCAAAGTGTAGACTTAAAGACTTAAATAGTTCTACCTAAACTAGCTGTTAAGCTAATGTTAGGTGGGCAGGTCCCGATCACAGCCTGCGCAGATGGCCAGGGGTCTGCAAGGATGTTATTGCAGGCATGGCGGCTGATTTAAAGCTCTGCAAGATTGGGGCTAATAAACTTTTCAAAATATATATCCTAAGGACCAAACATAACCAGATAACAAATACTTTTGTTCTTGGTATTAGGAAAATAATTCTCTTGCTACTACCAATTCATTGTCATTCATTGTGAAATATTTAAATGGCCCGAACCAGAGTTCTCAGTTAAAATGATTTAATCATCAGGAGCGGGGCATTTGCTAGGTTTTTTGGTGTTGCCAAGTTTTTTGTGCAGTATTATTTTAATATGTGAATAAAACCCCGTGTCACAGTACTGTGCAAACCCTATAAAATGTGATGTTTGCGATTTTAAACCTACCTTCTTGCTGTGATGTCATTTCAAAATAGGCCAGCATTTTGAACTATGTTTGTTACTAAAAAAACTTAATTGCACAGTTCAGCTTGCTTGTTATCACCATCTAAAACAGGCATCTTATTAATAGTGCATGTATAAAAAATGTTATATGTATCTGAACAAAGCTAACATTGTTTTATAGCTTCAAATCTTGTGAGATTGTCAGCTTCAAGAACCTTGAAGATGTGTATACATTTTTGCTTGTGTGAATGTGTGTGCATGCAGACTGTCCAACCTCCAGAGGGCCTTATCTCAGGATCAAACCTTTCAGAGAGATAGGTGCCTTTTGCTGGGTTAAGGAAGGGGGGGGGGGAGGATGTCCCAAGGAAGTTATTAAATCTGGAGGCTCTGAAGTGCCATTTCTGGTGTTCTAACACAACTTACAGTTTCTTTCAATTTTTTTAAACATTATTTTTATTTTGAATGATGCAGTTTCTTCAGTTTTTCGGGACATCAGAGTTGAAAGTATTCTGAGAGCTTGACGAAAATATCACAACACGACTCGAAATTGGGGTTTTTGCCATCCCGATTGCATTTTGGTTGGGGTTCAGGATTTTAAAGCAAAATCAGGATAATCACGACAAAATTAGGATGGTTTGACAGTCTGTGCGTGTGTACATGTACTCTTCCTTGTATTAACACATTCAATTCCTGTAATAATTTTGTTACAGTATCAAGTAAAAAGAAGTAAGCATGATGACACAGAATCAGTAGCAGCCTACTCACTGTCTCCTGTTGGGAAAAAGAGGTATAGTTCTAAACTTGAAAAGTTTGCACCATTCCGTCTAGAAACACATACTGTAACTCTCAGTGTTGTTAGTATGAGTTAAACAATGCTTTTCCAAGCAGTCATATCACAACATTGGTTGTTTTTCAAGCCACCTAATTTTAATCATATTGTATTTATTAACTAACAAAAAATAAATATTTATAATTGAAAATACTTACTTGAAATGTTGAAAGTGCTTGGCTAACATCAAACCTTTCTTCTTGCAGTCAAAAGTTGCTAAGATCCCCAAGAAAGGTATGTATAGGTTTGGATTTTTAATATAAAATAAATTATGATTTCTAGTAAAGTCCTGATTGACAGTTAGTCAAGATTTAGTTTGTGTTTAGTGCTGTGATTTGGTGGAACGAATTGACCCAGTGACTTAAAGAGCTAACCTCGAAGCCCTTGTACTTGGGTCTATTATTATATATGGTAGTTTGCTAATACTTGGAGCTCAGCACCCTGACTGATGTTTAAAGAAAATCTGCAGTTTTTTGTGTTGAAAGCTTCATCCTAATATCTGGGTTCTGTTTTATGAATCTGAGTTAAAAAGAATGCATAACTGGGTATATATACTGTGCTAAACTGTGCACAAAGTTTTGTTGAAACTTATTAAACTTTTGAATGTTTATCTTCAGACAACCCGAAAAATATCAAAGATTCCATTCAAAGTTCTTGATGCACCAGAACTTCAGGTAACTAACTATTCTGTCTAATGTGAATATAGTTATAGATATGGGCCAGGTTATACCAAGAGTGGATAACTCTATCCAGCTGATAAATCCTTATCCAGTGGATAAAAATGGTGCATTGTCCAATCAAAATCAAGATCGCATCAATTTTCTCCACTGGATAGCAATTTATCTGCTGGATAAAGTTGTCCACTCTTTGCACAACCGGGCCATGGTTGATTGATACAAAGGGAAATTGATTATAGATGGGATTATAGAAAGGGTTGGTTATTACAAAAAGACATTGATTATAGATTGAATTATTGGCATGTAGAGCAGTAGATTGATAATAGACTTGGTTAGTTAGGAGGTTGTCTCCCTAAGAGCGTGACCCTCATTGTCGGTTTGGAATTTCGAATGATTGATTTGGTGATTTTGATTTTGATACTGTTACTAATCAGAACTCACTACAAAATCGGAACAGAGGCAGATTAAGGGCCCAAGCCACCCTCCCCTCCCCTCCAATCTCCCCTGCCCTTTGATTAAAGGGGTAATCCAGTGTCCAAAATGACTTTTTCAGAAAATAACCCAAAATTGGCTGGAAAAAAACCCAAGTTTTCACTCATTTCGTTAAAAAATGTTTAGAAAGTTAACACTCCTAAATAAGCGAAAGTGAAAGTGCTTGGAAGATTTTGGTGCTTGTCATGATAAGGATGGTGGGAGCGCGCCAAAATAATTCTGTCTGAAAGGTTGTTGCTTGTGTTTTGTTGTTTTAGAAACAAAATGGTGCTTTTCGGTTCGCTAAAAGCAAGCAATTAATTAAAATTTCCAAGATTATTTTGACAGAACTATATGTATCTTCCAGAGTCTTGGAAGGCCAGAAACCCTCTGAAGAAATTCATTATGCTAGTTCGGAGTTCAAGTCATCTTTGCAGCATGCAGGCGCTCCGTTCAATTCAAAACGATCACTTCAAACAAATTTCAGTCGCTAATTGTAGGATTTTGTTGTTTTAGGATTCATACTGGCTTTGCCAAACAGCAAAACACAGTTTCAAATACTTACATTTGTGTAAAGACTTTATACCTTTGATGTAACAGTGTATGAAAACCAAGAGAGATGCTTGTTTTTTCCCCAGAAGCAAGACTTGTAAAACTCATTGCTCAAACAAAATACAGAAAAACAAAGCTTTTTTGGTACAAAAGGTCCTTGAATTTGCTTAAAAAGTTCCTTAAAAGTCCTTGAATTTCACAACCAGTTAACACTGGCAACCCTGTTAATAATTAATTTAACAAAGTACTTGTTAAAAAATGTAATTATAAAGATCAACTTGTCTTGCATCACTAAGAACAGAAAACCAATTATTTAGGCCTACACATGTACTGACAGTACTCATTGTTGTTATAAGTGGAGACTTTGACCAAACAAAATAAGTGAACTTACAATGGCGTGAATGTACAACAAAGTGCAGTCTGGCAGTTTCTATCCCAGCAGTGTGATCTTCTTGGATTATGGATGTTTAAAACTGTTTTAACTATTTTTTCATTTACTTTTTAGGATGATTTTTATTTGAATTTAGTGGACTGGTCAGCCCAGAACATACTTAGTGTTGGCCTGGGAACTTGTGTCTATTTATGGAGTGCCTGCACAAGTCAAGTGAGTTAGCAGTTGAAGTTCCTTCCCCAACAGAATAACTCAGGGGTCATGGAAAATTTTGAAAGTCTTCAGTATTATTCAAATCATTTTTTTCAAAGACATGCATATGGCTTAGCCTTTTATCAGGAAAGGAGACCCGCTATTATTATCCTAACCAGTAATAGTAAGTTGGTATTCAGTCAAGGGAAAGGGGTCAGGGACCATCCTTACCAGTAACAATGAGTTAGTATTCAGTCAGGGGAAAGGGGTCATGGACCATCCTAACCAGTAATAGTGAGTTAGTATTCATTCAGGGGAGAGGGGTCAGGGACCATCATTGCCAGTAACAATGAATTGGTATTCAGTCAAGGGAGAGGGGTCAGGGACCATCCTTACCAGTAACAGTGAGTTCACTTGGTATTAAGTCCAGGAAAGGGGCCACTAGGCTCAAAATATCTTTTTCCAAGTCTGCTCAAATTTGCCAAGTGTTGTCAAAAACCAAGATATCTACTGGCTATTTTGTAGAGATTGTGTGAAAAATTATTTTGATATTGAACAAAAACAGTGTTGGTAAAACTATTGCTGGCTATAGCCTACAGCTGGCCCTGGCACTCACTATTCCAGCTAATCTGACTTGTGACATAATCTGCAAAACTGTATATCATTAACCCTGCTCTTAAAGCAGTACTTGACTCTAAGAGTCAAATTTAAGGAACTCCTGGAAAGAAGATTAAGTCTTTTAAACACTGAATAGTAGATCACTAAACTCGTAAATTTTATTTGGATCAATTCTGCGTGCCTTGTCTCACGGATGGGGCCTGGACTGGCATGATGTACGGTTTTGCAGACATCTTGGCCCCTGATTGGCGAGTTCAAAGGACTCAGATCAGCTGGTTTGAATTGTAAATAACAGGTAAATAACAGATTTTGCTCCATATTGATGGAATGATTATAATGAGTGATGTGTTTTTGGTTTTAGGTAACCAAATTGTGTGATCTCTCATCTGATGGGGATTCGGTGACCTCAGTATCATGGTCAGAAAGAGTGAGTTGAAAATCATATTAATTTTTTTTCCCCTTGGAGACAGAGATCATGGACATGTATGCATCATGGAAAACCTGGAAAGTCAATTTGGAGTTTACAAATTTAACTAGTTTTTCAGACCTTGAAAGTCAAGGTGATTAGAACAATGTAAAATATGAATTAATATGTAAAACCTGAGGCAAATAATTTTATTGAGTGAGAAGAAAACAGAAACTGTTTATTTTGTAAATAACTACATGTACCTAACCTGTTTCTAGCTTGAACTCGGTAGCTGGCAATTATGTCATTGAATATGCCCTGGTCGACTTTAAAATGTGATGTTTCACAGTTTTGTGTATCTGGAAAACCATAATTTATTTATATCATATTATTAGGTAATCGTTTTCTTGTGTTTTTCAGAGTAACTAGAACTATAATATTTTTAATAGGATCTAAAAGTAGGATCTAAAAGTTTGAAGATAAGATTGTTTTAAAAGAAAATATAAAATTAAGCATTCCGTTGCTATTACTGTAAACACAAATCCAACTACACACTGCTAAGTTGTTTGCCATCTTAATTTCAGAGTGGTCTAGTGGCTGTGGGAACTCACAAAGGTTTTGTCCAAATTTGGGATGCAGCAGCGCAGAAACGGTTAAACACATTGGAAGGTCATTCTGCCAGAGTTGGTGAGAAATTATGAATATGTATTTATATTTAAAACTGTTTGATTTTGTTACAGTCATGGTATTCTGGTAAATAAATAACTGTTCTATGTCCATTCTTGTGACTCTTTAAACTGTGTATACAATGTATTGTCTTTGTGTATGTGTAGGTGCACTGGCATGGAATGGTGACATGTTGTCATCTGGTAGCAGGGACAGGTTGATACTACAACGGGATGCAAGGAATATCTCTGGTGTTGAGAGAAGACTTATAGGACACCGACAAGAGGTCAGTGAAGCCTTACTTTTAACGTAACAATTTGTATCGTCATTGACCTTGCACATTAAGAATAGCTTAGAGCCAGCTATTTCATATAAGGTTTAACTTTCGTATTTGCCCAGATATTAATTTGTTAAGGTTACTGTTTAGTTTGACAATGTTTTCAGTTAATGGAGCATATCTCTGTTATTTTATTGCGAAACCCAATAAACTTATATATCACAAAAAGGCCTATTAAACTCTCTAAATAGCTGTTTCATTTATACTTGAGAGTTTCTGATCTAACCATATGGCTAACAATCTTGTTTTGGCCATCTCCTTCAGTTTCAAACTGAACGGTATTAAACATAGGTGTTTTGTGAGAATCAAACGTTTTCACGACTGGCCTAAGTAAAATTTTAGACCACTAATTACAAAACGTCAAGGTTGCCCTTTTTGTGCAATTTCAGTTGTATGTTGATGCTGACACATTGTTCTTGTAATTCAAGTTGATTTTCCCAATTTTTACTAAAACTAGTGGCAGAATTTAAATTAGACTACCAAAGAACCTGTTTCCAAAATGACAAGAAAAGCCTGCAATCTCTGCTGGTTTTCACTCATCCTTCCTGGACATTTTATGTAAGATAAGCCAAAGAAACAAAGTAGATATAAGAAAAAAAAAATCCAGCTCAGATGTTTAAAAATCACCTGAAAATTTTATCATCAGTTGCCTGAAATCATCACTTAGGATGTTTTTACAAGTTGATCAACTTCTTGAATTAAACTCGAAGATCTTGTCTAACAAAAACTTTGTTTTTTACCTATGGAAGACTGGAGATTGTGAGGATTTTTTCTGGTTTAAAAGTTTTGTCAAAGGAAAGTTTTAACATCAAGCAGGAAAACATTAAGGGACCTGTAAACCTAAGGATAGACTGTCAATGTTTAAAACAACAAGGGGAAACATTTAATGTACGTGCATAAAACGTTGAGAGGAGGTACTTGGCTTTAGTGTTGAAAACATTTTTGTCATCAATTGTTTTGTCTGTCGTATGTCATATGACACAAACTTTCAGAAACGTAAAGAAGCCTTTCAGGATACCGACTCATAAAAAATTCTAGTAAAGTTTAAAACAAGAATGTCTCTTGATTTTTGACTTATATTCCACCGGATGCAAGATACTAGCATCAACAAGGGATTCGTTGCCAGTTTTTTGTAGACTGAAGACCAGTATGAATCTAAAAACTAAAAAAGTTTGAAATATTTACTTTTAAAAGTTTTGTGTTTTGATTCGAATTCTAGATTTAGCAGGTAGCCATAAATATCTGCCGTGTGGCTTTTAATAGCCAAAATGTCTCACAACAAAGGGGCGCAAGCTAATTTTGCAAAACACATACAATTCAGTGCGTTTGTAGGTTTGTTGAAGGATGTTTCATGTAAACTTCAAATTGTCGTTATGAATGCCTCAAAAGTGTGTTCTTGTCCCCACAGGTGTGTGGTTTAAAGTGGTCTCCTGACCATCAACACTTGGCGTCTGGCGGTAACGATAACAAGCTCTTGGTATGGAATCTGTCCAGTGTGTCACCACTGCAACAATACACGGAGCACACAGCTGCTGTTAAGGCGATTTCTTGGTCTCCACACCAGGTGACATTTTTACTATACACGGATCAAGAGTTTCAGACTTCCGGTCCAAATCCAAAGGAAACGTGAGCACTCGTTAAGCCTGGCTGTTGCGTTTGGCGATGTTTAACAGTGGCCTGACTTATTAACTGCTCTCTTTTCCTTTGAATTTGGACCGGAATTCTGAAACTCTTAATCTGTGTACATAACATTTGATGGCGCAGTTGGAGTCTTAGAAAATAGTGTGAACTGGTCTATTTAGATAGCACATACTGTGTCTTAGTATTTCACAAGTACGCAACAGATTCTCCATACCGTCCTGCTAATCACTACATTGTATGAAAAACCCTTTTAAAAAAATATCTTCCGGTCCATTTTTTGAAGGGGAGGGGTATTCTACCTGACGCTAGCTGAGGTCCAGAGGTTGATTCCACTTTACAATCAAAATAATACTGAGCTCATATTCATTGGCAACACAAATCCAACGATGGCTTAAGTTTGGCCTTTCCCTCAGCACTATCCACATTATCAGAACATGAAGTAAGGGGGAGTAGTCAATGCAATAGTCACTTCAGAACTTTTAATGCCAGTGTTTTGTTACTGGATGTTTTAAGTTCTAATGGTTACCTACTGTACATGTAGAAACAGATCAATTATTTACACCGTTAAGTGTTTCAAAAAAAACCCTTGTTATCAATATCCTCTCGTCCAAGTAAAAACATAAGTTGACAATAAATTTGTTGTACTTTTTTACTTCTTGCACAAATTCAGTAATGAATACCATGGTTTACAGTGTACTGATTCACCTACTTCTCTTTTTTTCTTTGCACTGCAGCATGGCCTGCTGGCATCAGGGGGAGGAACAGCCGATAGGTGTATTAGGTTTTGGAACACACTGACAGGCCAACCGCAGCAGTGTGTAGACACTGGCTCACAGGTGCAGTATGGTTTAAGTAGTTTAAATGTCACCATTCAGATTTTTTAAGTTTTTATTCGGGCTTCTAAACCTCAACTCGATGTCTATCCAAAACTGTTATTCAGCAAGTCACGTTAATAGAACCATCCTATTCCTTTTAATAAGACCTACCTGTATATATGTTACTGGGAATTACCAGTGCATGTTGATGGAACCTACCCAGCTGTACATGTCATTTGAACCCATGTACAATTGTACCTGTTAGTAGTCCCCCATGGGGCCTGGAGTGTATCCCTGTGGTCCGATTTGTTTCCAAAACCATCCGTTTCATGTAATTGAGCTAAGAACTTCAGTTGTTTCCATACTAATAGAGCATTAAAAGGTCGAATAAGCCAACACCAACTTGTATCAACTGTGGTTTTTCTTACATTTTTTCCAGGTTTGCAACTTGGCTTGGTCTAAACATGCCAATGAACTGGTGAGTAAAAGAATTATCTCTTGCATTAAGTATGTACCTGCTTCAAATGATTGACCCATTACTATTTGAAAGAGCTGAGTATGGCCGAATATATATATGTTATTTACCGACTGGGAGGTCCGTATAGGGAAAAACTGTGACCGAGGTCTGAATATGCTGACCGAGGCCT
>JAOBRG010394156.1:0-10416 GCA_027574985.1 Umimayanthus nakama | reverse complement strand
CACTAGCCGATTTTTTGTCGGCGATAAAAAATCGGAGGTCTCCCGACAAAAAATCGGCTAGTGTGTGATGGGCTTTAAGAACCGGTCGAGCGATCGAGCGGCGAAGCAGAAGCTAGTTGCTGGAGTATTACAGGGGAATTCAATTCGAAGACATCACGGTTCGTTGATAACCTTGTCTTCTACACCGTTTCCGACTTTAAATTGTATCATACACTAAATATATTGTTTTTTATTTATTGTGCATTCTCGTCATGCCATTCGTATTTAATGCACAGCGTAAGGCGTAATCAAATCATACACTCTACAAAACTAACGAAAAACATCCTCGTAGCTCAACGGGTAAAAGCCGTTCGTCTGGAGTTTACAGGGTCGGGTTCGAGTCCGCTAGGGAGATTCAGGTTTTTTTATGGAGTTTATTTTCGTATCGCATGCGCACCAGACCTACACTGGCCACTGTACCAAGACGCGTGGGCGAATTTAATTCAAGTTTGATTGTACGCCTCAAATTACAGAAAAAAATCGATTATCATCAAATCTCGGCAAGGAAAAAACACCGAACAAAAAAAACACGTTTCGAATCGTCAACTCAGCTCTCTATGGGCCGAGCAACAAGAGGTTTTCTTTAAGCCAAACTCGTGTTCCCCTCCGGCCCAGTGTAAAATATACCAAAAAACTGGAGTTTGTTAAAGAAACAAATTCATAAGAGCTATACACCTGTTTTGCCTTACTAGTCATATTTTAACAGTATATTAATTATTGTTTATATAATTGTTATTCAGACATCTAGAGCCGTTGTAATTTCGCCTCACTCCAGCTTTGGCTTGACAAAGAGTTGTACGGCTACTCGAAATACTGCGCCCAAAAATAACATTGTTGTAACAGCCCTGCATTCAGATTTTGTTTTAACAATTTTCTTAAAAAAGATTTTGCTTGAACAACCCCTAAAAACACTAGATTATCGAAAATAGGGAGTACCCCCTCCCAGGGAGTCCGTAACGGTCGTAACTTTTTAAAAAGGTTCCAAAGTCTCACCTCTGAACAGGATTTTTCCCGGCCTGCCAAACTGTCACGTCGGCTTCCGACATGGACGTGATCGTAAGGAGTGGGAGAGGGGTGGGGAACACCGGAAATGGTGGGGCGGACGTTCAGTTCCGGTCAGAGGGGGCAGGTGTCACTGTTGACATCTCATTCTTTTGTAACATTTTTTCGCTAAAAAAAATTCCATTGCATACAGCTGAGACTGAGTCAACTCAATCCCTCAGTAAAGCTTGGTTTTAAAAGCACTGCAAAACTGCTGTTGTTATTTTTGTTGTTGTCGTCCAGGGTTATTGATGTGTGGTATTTCTTTTTTTTGGTACACTGATATTTCGCGTGGTACATTTTTTTGCTTTGTCACTCTTTCGATCGCTTTTTGTAAAAATGCCCAGGATTGAAAGAGGTTTTATACTACCTGTCGCCAACGTTACTCGCTGAGTCTTCAGTTCCGACCAGCCTGAAAAGTTGCAACACAATCAGTCGTGGGAACCATCACTGCGTGACATTTATAAACACAATGGCAGTGGCGAATCTGATTGGCTGCTGTGAACAGTGATTAATACAATATTTGCATCACATTTCGTTCGTTATTCCCTCGGGAACAAAGAACTAAAGATCGTGTCCTTTGGGATTTGGTGGCAGTACATGAATCTTGGTCGAAAACAAAAAGGCGGCGCGGGTCCCGATTAGCCATGCACTTTAGCTTCCAACACACGACTGTTGCATTGTGCCCCTGGACTGGTCTCTCTTGAGGTTTCTGAACACGAAGTAGCACTGGGAATCGCCGACAGACCAGCTACGAACCACAACAAACAACTTAGCCTTCTCCTCTGACGAACTGTTAGACAGTGACAGGGATTTTTACGATGCAGGACCAGGGGGCTGGAGAAAGCCTGAAGGAAGAGGGACAGTGGCTTACTAGCGCAATGGAAGCCGCTTCACCGCCGAGCAGGTATCTTTCAGTTCTGTGGGAAGCCATTTAAATGTAACGTCGTTGTACACTAAATCGTGCGCGCTCCGGTGCTTTCTTGCTGTGTATTACACGCCACGTGATTTCTCAAAATTAGAAAACTAGAGTTTGCTTTTCACTTGAAGTTTACTATTTTAACTCTTCCACTTGCAGTGGGTGCAGTCTGGTGCGGGCACACTTTGAAAAACAGCCACCGTCGAACTTAAGAAAGAGTAATTTCTTTCATTTCGTCTTGGCCTTGTACGATCGCACTGGACAGGCTGTCGAGATCGAGAAAGCAGTTTTTATTGACTTCATCGAATGTAGCAGCATGAGGGTAAGAAAAACTTTCTGAAAACTTTTTTCATAGTTGACGTTTTCTTACCGAGAGTGTGTTATTAAATTAATTTTGGGCCTTGCTGTACGGAATCATATCTTGTGTGTTTCAGGATGAAAAGCAAATTCAAATGCGCAACGGAATGTGCTACCGCTTGGAGCTTGTCTACAGCAACGGTAAGTGAAGGAATTTTCTGATTTCCCTTAGTACTCTCAGACCGAACCGGTTAGTGATCAGATGATTGTCTATCGTTAACGTGTGTGTACTTTGGCGATCGCTGAAGTGTGTATGAGAGCTCTCGTTATCAAATTATCCCTCAAACCCTGTGGGAATATGAAGGTTCAGCCGGAAAGTAAAAATAGAAAGCCTGAAGGGGAGAGCAGGCGAGATCAGGAGCGTGGATTGTTGTGACAAAACACTTCAGAGCGTTTGCTTCCTGATTCACAACTTAGGAAGAAGGATATTTTAAAAGAGCGATAAATTATCTCATATTTACCGATGTTGCTATGGGACTTGGTTTATCAAATAAAGCGAGAAAATCTATTTGATTTGTTTCCACTAGTAATTATTACAGAATAAAACTAATTTACACAAGGAAAAGTTCTCTAAGCAGGTCCATTGGGGAGGAAGGAAGCGGGAATAAAGTTTCTAGTAGTTGTTGTTACATTAGCGTTTCCAAATTTTATTGTGCGCAAATGAGCAATTTAGTTGAGCCTTGAGGTTCAGTTTTGTTTCTTTCATTGCAGGTTTTCGCTGCGAACAAGATATCTTCATTCGACTGGTTGACGCTACCACAAAAATGGTAAAGTTTTTTTGGACTTTTCAAGCCGTTGCAAGTTTCGATGAAATATACGATTTAGAGACCTTTTTGTTTGTTTGAAATTAACATTCACAGCTGCATACTCGGTTTTATCAACAAATTGTAATCTTGTCAATTGCCCGAACAAAACCGTGTTTACATTTGGAACATCTAAACTTGAAGTTTTTGAGATTCGGTACACGTTCTGTGAAAATAAGATTCGGATATTTTGGAGGAACCAAACTTTGCCCGACTTCTAAACAATTAGTAGCGCACAGTAATTAGTGAAGCCTTTGTAGAGTGGACATTTCGACATACCAACGCCAAGCCATTCAGTTCTGTCGTGGAAAAAAAACCATCCGTAAATCGTTTTTAAAAATCAAGCAGTAGTTTGAGAAATCGAGATATTTGTTTCCAATAATTTGTCAAACAGATATATCTGAATATTTTCTTAGAAAACTTGTGTGATGGAAAACTGTTAAGAAGAGTCTTTGGATCTGAATTTTGACCATTTGAATGTTCTAAAAAAATACCGGCTTTTTTCTTAACTTTGGTAAATGTTTTTTACAGCTTACAATATACAAGTACGACCCACCTTTCCATCTATATGTGTGTATCTCTAAACAAATTGGGGGAATATGTCCTTAAACGACTCATTTAAAATTTTAATATTACAAAAGAACTTCAAAACTTTCTGTTAAAAGTCTTAACATCATGATATGATTATTTCACAGCCGATTTTGTATGAAGGACAGGACAAAAACCCCGAAATGTGCAGAGTTTTATTGACACATGCTGTAATGTGCAGGTCAGTTTGACGAGATTGATGTTTTACAAACGTTTGTTTGTACTGTGGTAACAGAAAAGAAACCTAATGAAAACAGTAATCTTGTTAGATTCTATTATTCTTATGAAGCAGCATAGCTAATTTGCTTTTCAACTTTCTTTGTAGTCGCTGCTGTGACAAGAAATCATGTGGTAATCGAAATGAGACTCCGTCCGACCCAGTTATCATTGACAGGTATGGAATCTTAGCTGTAACAGTTTCTATAAAGTATGTAGCAATTAAAAAAGAATCCCAACAGTACATTTGTACCCTGAGGGAGAGACTTTAACACGTTAAGTTGAACCCAGAGGAAAACATTTTGTATTCATAGGCAATCACATCTTGGTGAAAGCAAATAACAGAGGCAGTGGGCGTGAAAATTGTATGGATAAGTCTCTTATTGTTGTCGTTTATAACTACATAACTTGTTTGCTTTCAACGGAATGCGGGGCTGTTGTTTGAGTCAGTTTCCCACAAAGCTGATTGGCTGTTGCTATTAATGGATTCTTTTGGTCTTTTTTTGCAAGCTCTCACTTTGTTGGGAAGTAATTTATAAGCAGGTTGCAATTATTTTTGTTTGAATGATATTGCTTCAGTCTATGTGTCAATTGTGATGAGATTAACAATTGGTTTTCCACAGTAGCTGCCTTTTTTTAATCTTTTCATTGAACCAATATTTTAAAGAAAGTCTTTGAAATGTGGTGCCATTCAGGCTTCGGCTGGTCATCTCAATATGAATGAGACAAAGTATAACATTTTAACACAAACTGGTAGCAGAAGTCCAAATAGTTATGGACTGGCATGATTTTTATCCCTTGTAGTAAAGAAAACTGTTAATAAGAGCACAGAAAAAGTTATAGTTGAAGTTAGACCTCCCCAAAAGGAAAACATCAATATCTATCTTCTCCTTACACTATCAGAATTAAACAGGTTGATTTAAAGTTGTAAGAATAAAGCAATTGATCATCCACTGCAAGTTCTCTGAAACAAAACCAAAATTCTCCCTACTTTTATTGGAAAATAAATGGACTGATTGTGAAGAAATTTGAGTCATTGAATTATATCTTTTGGTTTTTAGTTGTGGGATGATTGTTAGTCAGGGCCAAAATTTGTGTTTTGGTATATACTCATATTATTTAAATTCAAGGGTTGATGAACGTTACTGGGAACACAATGTAATGCAAGGCATGTTTGAAAATGTAAGGACAAGTGTCATAAGAGGCTGGTTAGCTAAAAAGTTAGCAGTATTGGACATGCTTTACAAGAAATGCTCAAGATTAAAATTTTTGAAATTGGTTGAAATTCATCCAAAGTTAATTGGCTCTTTTTAATACTTGTCAGTCTGAGTCACAATTTTGTAAGTAATACTGTTTCCTCTCCCTTTGATAACTGTTTTGTTAATTTTTAAATGAAGTGGAGTTTGAGAGAAGGCCTGAAGGGGATATATAATCTTCCCAGCCTTCCCCTCCAATGGCATCAGGAGCCAAACTTAGTTATACAGTATTCTAAATGTCTCGGAAATATGTTCTTACAGTTCAGTTTATGCTTAATATGGTATTCCCTTACAGTTCTACTAAATAAAAATTTAATGGGTTAAACTTCATCATCTGAGTTCTCAGCCTCTCACAACTACAAACAAAAAGAAATAAGACCTAAAATATTTATAATATATATTCTTAAGAATCCATTTGTTTGGGCTTTGCTATTTGTACTACCGATATTATATCTGTTTAGTCTTCTCACACACTCAACTTGGTATAAGGAATGCTCAGGGGGGAGGGGTTTTCTTAGAACTGTATTGGCTATACATACTGGTATCTATCACTGCTAAGGGTAATGGTTTCTAGACCTATTGACCTGGAACACGATATGCAAATCATTGAGTTTAGTTCATTTAGTCTGGGACAAGGTACAGAGTTTGCTTGTTCAGCCCTAAGGACTCTTTAGGTATATATTTTCGGTGGCTAGCTAGTGTCTGACAGGGCATCAAAACTCTATTAAATGCTGGTCATGGTTAAAAACAGGGTAAGGGCTTGGAGGGGCCAAATTGCTACATACCCACAGACTTATAGATAAATTATGTGATAGTGACTTTGTTTCTATCAAGTTAACAGGGAACAGCTAAGACCCGCGCAATGCCAGTGTTATCTGTTTCTTGAGTGCAGTACTTAGCTGCACAATCGTGACAAATAAACAATCAATCTTGCCCTTATGCAGGTATTATCTCAAGTTTTTCATGAAATGCAATCAGAACTGCCTCAAGAATGCTGGAAACCCTAGAGATATGAGGAGGTTTCAGGTATAAATATTTGATGTAAAATTTTCCATAAAAATAAATAAATGGTTCTTATGAGTTAATTTAGAGATGTCAGAGGTGCCAGGTTTGAGGAAAAGTTGGGCTTGTGAATCCATAAGCCTCTAGGAAGAGTCTGGTATCATGTTTTCCTTAAAATATTGAATATGGATTTTAAGTCTCAGGGGAAACTCGCTTGCAACTGGTTAGTCATCAGGGTTAGCTCATTAAAAAAAAATCGAAGAATACCCATAAAACATGACACCTAGACAACTTTGTCCTTGAGTATATCAAACTCCCAAACTAAAAGAATGATATCCTTTTTTTGTTTGAAAAACGATTTTGAACAGTGATAACCAAACTTTCTCTAACTTTTAATGAATGCTCAATGATATGTCCTGAGTTTTAGAAAACTTAACTTTTTCCTAACTTAAAAGTAAAATATGCATTAGGTATAAGCTGTCTACCCTCCGCCTACCTTGAAAAATCTTTAGAAAAATTCTAGTGAAAATTTGGAATGATAATTTTCACCAGATCAATAAAGAGCATGCCAGTACTGATTAAATTATCTCCATGCACAATCATCCAGGGGCGGATCCAGGATTTTTGAAAGGGGGGCACCAGCAAGCACCGAAAGCCGCAAGCTTTCTAGGGGGGTCTGGGGGCATGCCCTACCCCCCTCCTGAGAAATTTTTGAAAATGGCCATTTCCAGCATTTTGAGATAAATTTTTTTCTTGTTTAGTACTTATTTTTTGCTAGTAAACGTTGTTTTTAAAATAAAAAAAAACTGAAAAGGGGATGGGGGCACAGCTCCCCTCCCCTCCCTTGGATCTGCAACTGTCATCAGTAATATTCAGGATTTGTTCTAGACATAACAGAAAGTACCCTAACAATGCTTATAAGCAAGAAACTGCAAGATTTTTGTATTAAGGTTTTTCCCCAAACCAAGTCAATGTGCTGTAGGCAGAAAATTATAACGAGATAACTGCATGCCTAATGTCTTGCCTCAGTCTTAACTAGCTACCAAGATCAAGTTAAATGATTAGACCTCTGCATCAACAGGCTGCTTTCAAATAAAAAAAAAATTAATTTATAAGTTATTCAGTTATTTATTGTTCTCAGCATTATGGTCTTACTGTATATAAGTTTGACACCAGTGACTTAAGTGGTTCAAATTCATCACTGGTGCTGCGTTTTGAGACTGCTTGGAATCGCGTAATGTGTGCTGCCAGGTTACAATCTGGTGATATTCAAGAAATGCAGAAAGGTCATTACTCATGTAAAACAAAATGTTGTTAGCAATATGTGATGTGTCATTCAAGCATCTTTAGAAACATGTAAAGATGTGGCCATAAATAACAGACTAGAGAGAACAACTTTAATTAGTATTAACCAAACAGGTGGATAGCACTTTCTGCGTGCTCTGATTGATTCATCAGACACAGTGTATCCTAGGATATTTACCTCCAGACAAAATTTTCAAAATGGCAGCTCGTTTTGCCACTGTCGCAGAAGAGGAAATTCATAAAATGAATGTAGAAGCTACCCCTTCCAACACAAAATCCACCTGTTTGGTTAATACTAAAACAACTATCCCCTTCAATGTGGGTGCTTAGTGAAAAATATTCACTATTCACCTCCACTTCGCGAGATAGTTGTTAACTACTTGACTGCTATTTTCAGGTGCATGTCTCATCCATGCTGGATCCTGTTGCTGGAATGCTTGGATGTTCTGACAACATGTTTGTTCACAACAATTCTAAACATGGACGAAGAGGAAGAAGATGTGATGTCACAGACAGTATGTATTTAAAACAGTTTATTATATACAAAAATACCAGTACATACATGTAATACATATAACTTTGTGATGTTCCAATCTAGATTTACTAGTTGATGAAATAAATTACTACCAATTATAGTTATTATTGAACTGAAAACGAAGTTTAGAAAAATAACATTTTAAAATTAAAGTAATTGTCAAAACATAACTAAGGATTTTACTATTCTTATGCCTCAGGACAGCTTGTAAAATTATTGCCATTCTCAAATTTGTAATAACACACTGGAATTTTAGGTTAGGCATTGGATGAAAGTGGTGTAGATGTGAGCACTAACAGACTAAAGATAGTCCCCAATCATACTATAGGTAAAACTGTTTGTGTTGGTGCCAGTTCTTTCTGTTGTATGTATCATATCCAGTACAGTGTAGAAATGGGGCTGACAATAGAAAGTTAATGAAGATAAGATTTTAGATGAGATTAAAAAAAGTTTATTAACTTATAATAATTATGAGCTAGTTAAAAATAAATAATAAAAATGTATTTACAAGTGTAACTAGTGTAATAACTGTATTATTTTGACTAGTACATATTTATAACCTTTGTTTAAATGCTAGTTCAGAAAATATGTTTTAATCTACACTTTGATTCTTATGAAATACCAACTATTGGATTTTCAGCATCTCCTTGTATCAAGGCTATTTGTCCAAATGAAGGTTGGACTACAGGAGGAACCAATGTGATTATTGTTGGAGATAATTTCTTTGATGGACTTCAAGTTGTGTTTGGTTCACTTATTGTGTGGAGCGAGGTAAGTGGTTTCGAATTCCTCAAGGTCAAACTGTACCAAACAATTAGCAGGAGAGTCAAACAGTTTACAAATATTATTTGTTACTTTAAAAGTATACAGTTTCTTGCTTCTCAAGTATTTTAAATATGTTTAAGATATGTCTGTGTGGCATTTTGACAACATTCTATATAATGTTGCAAAGCAAATAATTAACAGTTTTTTTAGTTTCTGAAAAAAAACACTAGATAAAGAAAAATGAAAATTCCTGAAATATAGGAAAAGGGCATTTTAAGCCGTTGCTTGATATGTTGATTGAATGTGACAAAGTTGACAGTTTACAATCATATATTATATACATAGTTACTCTGATCAGTAAAATAAGTAAAGATTCATCTATACTCACTTTTTAGTTTTTGTGTGCAGATGATGGCTGTTTTTTTGTCTGTGCTTTTTTGAACTTTTTGAGATTAGAATAAATTATTTTTGGAGTGATGTTCATTTTTTGGGTGTATTTTAAAACAATTCTTTCCCTAAGTGTTGGTGCCTTGTAAAAATACCCATTTTGCTGTTTTGAGGCTCGGCATAGTATCTTCCACTACCTACCTTCACTTCAGGAAATAATTTACTACCAGTACCTCGTATCACATAGCTTCACACATCATTAAGCCATTACAAACTTTTCTGTCTTAAGTACCTCAATAGTATATAAAAACTTGACACGGATTCTTAAAAGCAGTTTAACCTTAACATATGTTCCATCTAAATACTTTTAAAATTACACCCAAGTGTATGTTGCTTGTTTTTTCAACAGCTGATTACCCCCCATGCCATAAGGGTGCAGGCCCCACCCAGACCAATCCCAGGAGTGGTAGAAGTGACATTAATGTACAGAAACAAGCAGCACTGTAGGTCTGCACCAGGTAGATTTGTTTATACTGGTAAGTAAAAAGCCAAACAGATCTGCAGTTGAATAGTACCTTCCTTCCCCCTCCCCCCAAGACAGTTCCTGTACTTTTGTAGTTTTAAAGTTTTGGTAGTTAAATCACCTAGCTAAACCAAAAAGAACTAACAAATGCCCCACATCATTGTTAATCAAATGTTCCCAGCCAGTTTAATGACATCTATTTTCTCCTTACTATATCGTTACAAATTAAGTTGTTTTGTTGAGAGGATCTTGGAATTGATTGTAAACACACTGCAACATGACGAAAAAAATTCTCCCAAACTGTATAAATAGAAAATATAGGTACTATTTATGAGAATTTAGCAGCACATCATTTGTCAAGTTTTGGGCTGAAAGGATTGAAACAATGCTCCAGTTCACGAGGCATATCACTTTAGAAAACATTTAGTTTGTAGTTCTGGGCCCGGTTGTTCAAATCCCGATTATTACTAATCCTGGATTCACTCTTTGCAAAACCTATAGAGATAACCAAGGATTAGCTCTAATCAGGCTTTGAACAACTGGGCCCAGTTAACTTAAAGGGGTACTCCAGTGGCCAAAACGACTTTTCGGAAATTAACGTAGAGTTTGCTGAGAAAAACGAATTTCTCACTCGTTTTGTTCAAAAATGTTTAGAAACGCGCGAAAAAGAGCAAAATGTG
>JAOBRG010394145.1:0-10416 GCA_027574985.1 Umimayanthus nakama | reverse complement strand
CACTTGACCACCAGAACATCAGTTGGAAAATTTCTGCATATTTCTTAGTATGATTACTTATTAGTCCCAGGTCACCTTGGCCAAATTTTAATTTATTAAATTATTAACCTAAAAAATGACCTAGGTGAAAAATATTAACCCAGTTTGAAGAAAAAAACCTAGGTTGAAATAAATCTGACCTGAAATTAAATTTGACCTGTAACATATGCACCTGTGTTTTGAGGGGATTTCCTCAGAGCAGAGTTACATGCGTAATAAGAATATGCACATAAAGCATCATTTAATTGGTTATCAGACAAACAGCACACTTTTTCTCCAGATTAGACACTATCTGACTTACAAAGATCATAGCACCAATGTTTTATTGCTCCCTCTCTCTGAATTTCACCAATTGAAATTAATTATTTTAGTCATGGCGAGCAATTCTATGCTTTGTTTGTCTAAAATTCAATCCCTGAATGCTCTGCTCACAGTGATAATTATGTACTTGATTTATAGACAGTTTGTGGCATCCTATTCTAATCCTTGTTTGAAAACTGGTACCTGAAAAGATTGTTTTTTTCAGGTGTTTTTCAATTTTAATTCTTAACTTTGGTCCAAAATTGGGTAATGAAGATTGGATTTTCAGGTCTGAATGGGATCAGGGTTTAAAGGCTAAAGTGGTACCCCTCCCCCAACCCAATTAAAAAAAAGGGTGCCTCCCTTCCCCCAGGGTCGGATAACTAATCAAACCTACCGTCATCTGCACACGCAGTGGCATACTCTCTCTGTATAACATACAAGACTCCTGTAGTTCCAAGCTTCTTAACCGGACCTCGACAAAATATCTCAGCACTCCTCTGCAAAAGCAAGTCACTAGCTATGAGGCATTTATGAACTCATGGGTGGATATGGAAAGGACTCCAACAAAAACATTCTTGAAAAAACGAGAAGATAAAGTAAGAGTTCCAAAACAGGTGTTTTTCCACATTAGTAAAATTTCCGAAGGGGGCAAACTGCCCCCCCTGGCTCCCCTTTAAACCTCCCCTGAAAAGTAGGGATGTTTATGTACTAACAGGGTGAAAAAAATAATTGAATTTTGAGTGAAAGGAACAATTCTTCAAAGAGTACTCCAAAATTAATTTGATGTGGAGGTGTGTCTCAAAACTATTCAAAAGAAACCCCTTATTTTTAAAAGACCTCAAACTTTAGCCTTTTCACCAACAATTTGCTATAGATACAGTCTAGCAATTGTAGCTTGATGACAGACATGTATATTGTTTCTAAACCCTAACCAAAATTTCCAACATTTTAACCTTAATCCTAAACAGTTAATCCTAAGCTTAAATATTTCTTAATTTTTTTATGAATGACTTATAAAACAATGGTCCTTATACAAGTGAAGTTTTGGGCAGAGGAGGGAGGTAAGTTGTTCATATGTAAAAGTGGTTTATGATTAGAGAATTAAGATGGCACAAACTAACTTAAAGATTTAAATAAATGCAGTTATAAGCCACATGAACTCTGAAGGGTTTGTGCTCTTGCCAATTTGGTCCGGAAAAAGGTATTTAAGTTATATAAATCAGAAAAGTCTGAAAAAAGGTTTATGGTTATCCCAACAAAACTGTGGCCATAAACATTTTTCTTTACTTTCCTGGAGATTTCAGCTCTGGATTATCACTTCCTAACTTCAGCATAAAAGCGATTAGCAAACTAGTGGGCTTTATTTTGCAACCACACAAACAGTACTTACTGCTTCTATACCCTCATTTATTGTTATGCATAGTGTATTTACTGGATTAAGCACCACCCCTGAATACATCTGCACCAGTAAGACAAAAACTAAAGAAGTGCCACCCCTAAATAATGCCCCGCACCCCAATGGCCAATTTTAATAACTGATCAGTGGTGGATATAAAAGAAGAGTACAAACTCAGTGATGAATTTTATGTTAACTCTCTAGGAATTTTAAGCAGTGTAAAACTACATTTTTTAGTTAAAGGGGTGTATATTTAATTAAGGCTTCTTTTCTGTAGCTCTGTTCCTGATGGCCCCCTATCAACTTAATAAGTCCCACCACAGGAAAAGGATGTCTGCAGCTTGATCTGAAATGAAGTATGGAAAACAATGTTTTTCTATTTTATATAGTCAGGATTTGAAGACTTGCATGGTACACCCCCACCAAATTATAGGTGAGTACGTAACCCCCTCCCGCCACTCCCAAGGCTGTTCGCCCCCCCCCCTTTCCCTAGGCTGTCCCCCCTTCTATCAATCACCATCACAATCAAATCATCACTCATTGATCACAAACACTTACATATTCCAGCAAACACTATGTCATTGCAGGAGACATCTAAATTATTCTACAACATTGCGTTTTATTTATTCGTTCTAGGTGAGGGCTCTTAAGGGATAAAAATAATTATTAAAAAGGGGGGGGGGGTGAAGACAACGGATTCACATTTTGATGTAAGTTTTATTTCGTCGTTGGACAAGAGACCGGAAGAGTTGGGAACTCGCAATCGCAAAACTAAAATAATTCAAATAATATACTTACCTTAAAATTCGGGTGTTTTTCTAGAAAATATTCTAACTTGATCACTCTTTCCTGATACGGAGTTCCACCAATAATCAAAGGCATTGTTTTTGCTTGTCACTAACGTTGACATTACATTGACACTGTCTGTTTGTATTATTGTTGGGCAGCGGTTTTCAGTAACACAAACATGCGCATCCCAAGTCTGCGCAATAAGCGGGAAAATCAACATGGCGGCTGTGGCACCTGAGGGAAAGTTGGTTCAAACCATAAACATTTCCTGCAATCCATCGTGTCCCGGCGCCCTTGCCTGGTCAGAAGATGACAGGATTGCTGTTGTGACAGATCAGTGTGTGTATATTCTAGTATCCTCTTTAAAACTTTATTACAAAGTTATTTCTTCTCAGGTGCAAATCGACTATGAGTATGAGAAGTACTAGTGAGTAGTGGTAGTAGTCATACACTAATGATATACCATCAACCATGCTGTGCCGTAGCATAAATGCTTCTTTTGAGAGACTTTATAATATAAACCTTTTATTTGGGGACTGCATTGCCCTGCTATTATAAAGAAAGTTTGGCAAACCCAAGACCAACGTCGTTTTTGGTGAGTAAAGAATCAAGACGACAGATGACGATGTATCAATACCGACTGAGATTTCCCTGTAGGTTGTTAGTATCCGCAAAGGTTTCCCTTAACACGTTTGTGCAAAGTAGTTGCTAAGTCTTAAGTGTTTACTTTAAGGAATTAGGGTTTAAAAACAAAATGGTATAATTGGTCTGTACAAGTGAACATAAAAAAAAATACAAATTATTGAAAATTATCTGGATGAAAAGATCCTAATTAATAATACCGATAACTTGGATTTTCTGTTGAAATAACTTGGGACAGAAAAGTATAGAGCTTTGTAGGATATTGACAAATTTATACAGGTCACCCTTGAAATTTCCCTTCATTGTTGGAGGAACGCAATTTGAGCTCGTTCAATATGTTTCACACATAACACAGTGAAAGGTCTGAAGTAAGGCAGTTGTAGTGGTGCATTGATTGTCCAGGTTGGTTGGTTGGTTGGTCAGGCTGAAAAGGACTGTTGTCGATTGTGACTGATGTTTTGACAACCTGAACATAGGAAGTCATCTTCAGGGTCAGAATTGTTCTAGGTTGATCATGCAGTTTGTGTTTACGGCATTAGCGTATGGTGATAACACATCTTTATCAAACTATGCTTCACTTCCTATGAACAATAACCATAAGTCAAGGCTTGGTGTTTTTTTGACAGACTGTTGTTCCAGGAAACTGAAGAGAATTCAAATGTGGTCTATTTTGCCTAACCAATTATTGATGTCAGTATTTACTGCATGTGGTGGCAGCAGAGCTCTCAAGTCTCACGCATTGAGCGTGAGTCTCACGCATTTCCATTGAATCTCACGCTCTCACGCTCCCACGAGTATTTCTCATGCGTTAGCACTCTTCCGGAAGGTAACTCTACTGTTTTTGCCGTCAAAAGTGCTTAGAATCGCAAAGTTCCTTCTTTCACCCTCCATAGAAGGAATAAATGTGTCTGGCTTAAATAAATTAGTGCGTTTCCGGTGATTCAAGAAGTTCAAAATTCAGAAATTTTCCGGGGGAGCATGCCCCTGGACCCCCCTAGATGATGTTCGTGCTTTCATTGCTCGCTCAGCAAGCAATCTCACTCCTTGAAAAAAATAAACTTGAGAGCTCTGTGGTAGTTGGTAAAATCTTAGTGGCACACAGGTTGTTTTAGTGACACTAACAGCAAACAACATAATTTGTCAGGACTATGTCAACCCAGATTACCAATTAAACACAGTCATGTTTGGTACAGTTCCTGTTCAATTCAGTAGATTTAACCTTAACTAACAATTACAGACATTGCTCAGTCCAAACAGCACTTTAGCTTCTGACATGTACATTGAGAAATCAATTGTCTCATGGCATGATAAACCCGTATGTCTGGATGTTGGAATTACCAGCAACATCAAGAGATCAACTGACTTGGGTTGTGAGAAGATAGAGTGGCTCTTTGAATCATCGTTGAATCCTATGATCTGCGGCAGTGTTAATTACAACAGTTTTCATTCTGTTGCTTGGTCTCCTCCAGGAATGGATGTGAATCACAGGTACTTGTTAAATTGTTTTCTAATACAGTATACAATCTTGACAAAAATAAAATTCTGGTTTCTCATCAGATTTGCTTCAAATAGAATCTCTAAGAAGCTGTAGACATGCCATCATAAATATCTTCACACTTTGTACAAACAAAATTGTTATTCAAGTTATAGTTTGTGACTTTGGCAAAACCATCTGTCATCTTGCTTTTGGCTCAGTTGGTTGTAGAGAATCGGTGATCTGTTCCAGAGGTTGTGGGTTTCAACCCCACTGGGGTCAGAGATTTTTTTGCTTCCTCCATGTGGGCCAATTTCTTCTCTAGGGGTAACATTTAAACCTATACATGTATGTTGGCGAAATATACAACTGTGCCACAACTAGTGACAATGGTCAAAGAAAAGAGATCACATCTCTCCAATTGAATTCTTAGAAAATTGCACTGACTAGCAACCCATTAAGAAAAGGATTGCATTCCAGTTGCTACTACATGTAGTCATTTTTAAAACCCTCCATGTTCATGTGCCAACCTGCATCACTGAATTTCTCAGTCCATTTACAGGCCTACCTGTTCTCTTCATTTTTCAAACTGTATAATCTGCTAATAATCAGTTCTCATACATCACACCTATGGTTATGGAGAAAGAGCTTTTTCTGTTTCTACCCTGTGACTCTGGAACTCTGAACATACCAAATAAAATAAGATAGTTTCACCCAACATGAAATTTTAATCTTCAACGAAATTCATAGTTCTGTTATAATTTGCTTTGTTTCAGATGTATCCTAGCAACTTTATCCCTGGACCACCAGGCAATTGTTCACAATTCCTCTAAGTTAACCAGAAAGTGGAAGAGAACCATAAACATTACAAAAAGTTTGCAAGATTATTACCACAAACATGGGTTCCATTTGGGTGTAAATGGAGCTACAAGTACTACTGAAATTAGCCAGACACATCACAGTTTTGTAGAGTTCAAAAGAAGAATAAACCTTTTGTCCATTACTTCCTTAAAATGGTGTCCAATTCTCTTCACACAAGAGATTGTGGACATTGAAGACATAGACAATGTGAAAGATTTTGCAGTTTTAGCAACTGGTTTGAAGAGCGGACATATTATCTTCTGGAAGATTATGGCATCTGTGCCAAGTGAAAGAACAACTGCAGAGATTGTTGGCTCTGTCAACAGCGAGTCTTCATCAACATGTTCACTTGCATGGCACTCTCCGGACCACCAACAAGGTAAGACGCCAGTTTGTAGTGCAAATAAGACACAATAAACTTCTGGACAAATTCACACAGTTACCTGTAAATTGGAAAGCTATAATTGCTAGTGATTGGAATTCCTAATGTTGTAATTCCATTATGTGGTTAATGGAGAAGAATGATAGGTTGTTAACCATACTTAGTTGTACAATTTCTTTGGACCTCTAGCTCTCAACTACCTTTTCAAAACCAGAATAATCAACAAAACCATAATTATTATAATAAATATCTTAAGTACTGTATTAGCCTCCTTTGTTCGGTCCATACAGCAAGTCATGGATCCTTGTTTTTTCTTTCCTTGTTTTTATGACAAGCACGCTTTGCACTTGGGCCGTTAATGGAAGGAAAAAACTCGGTCAATAACTTGCCATACCGATTGAGCAGAGGAGCTACTACTTCCTGTTTAAAAGTTTTTCTGTGAGCAATGGAACACTTAAGAAAACCCATGAGACAATATGAAAAATCCAGAAAACTTCCTCAGGAACCAAGGAAAAATGTCAAATGCCTGATACATGCCTGCAACCCCCCCCCCCATATATCATCACTAAAATGTTTGGCTGTGAACTGAGTAACTTAATTAGCTCATGACACATTCATGTTGTCTCCAGCCCTCTCTAGTAGATACTTGATAACCAGTCCCCAAAAACTGACACCAACAAGCTTCCTCAAACCGCATCCCAAGTTTACCCAAAAGGTCCTTTGGTTTAGACTCATTGCATTTTCTTGTATATATGTACATTTAATAAACTCAACATACACATAACACCTTCTTACTAAATAAATAAAGCTAAATCTTCATAAAAATATGTAAGGAATGAAATGTAAAATAAATAAAGCAGCTGAGCTGTGAGAAAATAGAAGTTTTTGTTTTAGTTGAATCTAAACTACACATCAAAGAACACAGTATATCTAGTAGGTAACTGCAATTAACTCCTTTTGAAAGCCCACGATGCAGTATACCATGATATGCCAGGGGAGCATCCCATGCCCAGGAGTCCACTTACCCTTCTTTGACACGGGGCCTGAAGGATATTTTTGGGTCTGAAATTTTTGGCCTAAAGGAAATGTTTTGTCAATGAAGGATGCTGCAATTTTTTGCAGTCTCAAAAAATAAAACAGAGATTTTTTGTATCTTTCATCGGCTCAGATCAACAATAACATTTATAAGCACACTTGACTGCTTACCGGTATGTGGGATTTTCTGGGTACAGTATGCAAAAAGTAGGGATTTTTTTGGACAAACAAATTCCAAAATACGGCTTTTTTGGGGTAAAAAATAATAACGAACAGGTCTCTGTCGGAACTCCACCCTCCCCTCCCTGGGCCCATGTGATCATCTTAATAAAAACTACTTTAGGTTAATACCGGTACAGTTGTATTTATATCATGAAAAATCTAACTCATGTGTTTTATTTCTCACAGCTTGTCTTCTTGCTGTTGGGGACTCCAATGGTCTGATTCAACTATTTTCTCTTCTTGTGAATCAATCATGCAATAAATTTGAGATCACAAGCCAAACCAAGTATGTGGTGTGGGGTGATAGTGATGAGATGGCTGTCAACTGGTTACACTGGCATCACCAGGTATGGCCTACAGGTGTGGGGGGAGGGGAAGGGACTTTGTATAGACTAGAACCTTGTGGTATAATAATTGACATCACTGGCGGAGCCAATGCATTATGTTGGGTGATAAATGAGAAGGCCATCAACCGGCTACACTGGTATATTTCAGTAGAAGCACTCTTTTCATGCAAAATATTAGGAAGAGTCTTCACTGTAGTTTTAGAACACAACCAAGAACAACTGACATGAAATACAAGGTTTGAAAAGAGGCATACATTTCAGTTTTTCAAGCAAAGCAACAATGCACTTCATATCTGAAAGAGAGTGCTTGACTATTTTTAGAGATTGAAAGAAATGAAGGCAAAGTAACATTCAAAGCAATGCCCTCACTCTAGACTCCAATGCTGCAAGCTAGAACAGAACATAATACATGTACCATGTAGAGGAAAGCAGCTTATTTTGGTTAGAACATTGTTGGTACCTATGTAGTCTTCAGTTTAGCTGCTGCTTCATTAAGAAAAAACTATCTGACTGTTAATGACATGACCTTATAGTTATAGGTACAGGTCAGTAGATACATTTGTTACTAAAAAAGTTGTGTTTAAACATTTGGTAAGGTGTCTACAAGTATGAAAGTCCAAACCCTGATTGTAATTTAAAGTAAAGGAATTTCAAATGGCACCAATTGTCGGAACTGAAATGGCTGTCCACATTTTACACTTATGTTGAGCCTTTAATTGCGTTTTCACACATGTGTATGTGTGATTTGGTGTATGCAGTATGGTGAAAGTTTTCTAAGCCACTGATGTCTTTGTTGTTTTATCACCAGAAAGAAAATGGATGTTTACAACTTCTTGCCAGCAAGGGTCCAACAGTGATAGTGTTTAACGTCAGTACTGTGAATGGCAGACTGAGTAAAATACCACAGCATACCTTTGTAAGTGGTATTCACTCAGTTGGCATTTCAGGACTTGGGTGTTCCGAGAATGGACTGGTCACCACATGCGGTACTGACGGCACTGTGCAGAGCTTCTCATTGGGTGAGACAAAGAATTTTCTCAACATAGCTTCTCAGTTATTTAACTCAAATAAACATGGATCTTTATAGTGAGACCCTCGCAAACAGGTTAAGTTTGCTGCCTCTAGAATGACAACTCTGAAACAAGGGCCCATATCAGGTTGGTCTTGCTTTTCCTTGCAACACATGCTCGAAAGAGTTAAAACTTAAAAGTTTGAAAAAGGCTCGCTGAAACATTTGGTGCTCCAGAAACATAAACTTAAAGTTTGTATTTTAATGAGCTTGTTCTATCTGTCTGTTTACCCATTTATCCATCTACAGTACCTATCTATCTGTCTGTCTATACACTGAAAAAAAGGTTTTGAAAAAAAGCTGTTTTATGTGTGGGCAAGTACGCTGAACAAATGGGTTTGATCAATAAAAGTTGGTATGGTATGTTTTTCACCTGTGGGAATTGGTGTTTAGCTGAGGTTTCAAAAAGAGCGTTGGCCTTTCGTCTGTCTATCTTGTGACCTACCTACCTACATGTATCTATTCATCCATCCATCCATTCATTTTTTCTATCTACCTATTTATCTATCTGTCTATCTATCTCTGTCTATTTATCTGTAAATCTAAGTACTTGGTGAACTTCATACATGTATAAGAAATCTCACAAACACAGCAAAACAACACCTGAGAGTTTAACTCATGGCTTTGCTGTATTACGTGTACAATTATTTGAAATTTTAGAACTTTTTCAGAATCATATTAGTAAGTGATTATATAGGAACATATAACATTTAAATTTTGAATCATTGAGTTAAATAATGATGATAATAGTGTTAGTGATAAAGGTAGTAACAATGAATAATGATACCTGTTGTTTGAATAGGACAAAAAATTGTTCGTCGCTATGCTTTTTAACAAAGTTGGTATTCAGTATAAAAACAAGTTACTTTGTGTCTAAACCAGGATGCGTTTTTCCTACAGATGTGGGTGATTCACACAATCCAACACTAATTGACAAGAAAGACGCTCATACGTGTCATGGCGTAGCGGTGTCAGCCAATGGCCTGTACATAGCAGTTTTCTATAGCTCTGCAGTGGTGTCGTTACAGAGTAACAAGGCCTGCAAACCTCAGGTGTGAGCCACGGTTCCGGTCCTATTTTCTCTCTGAGTTCACAGAGGCAAGACTTGGATTCCCGTTGGAAATCACCATGTCTTCATACAGGGGTTTCAAAACAAGGCGTCGCAAGCGACGTTTATAACCCTTATTTCCGACGTCTACTTTCACTTTAGATGCTCAGAAATCAGTTGCATAAGGTGTTGTTGATTTTCCCTATGTGTATAAACCGATTCTTATGTCAATCTCTGGAAGAAAGCTTTGAATTTTTCGGCAAAACAGAGGTCAATTTTCTGCCGATCTTTTCCGAAAATGGCGAGGGTATTGAATATAAGACGCAAGCTTGCAGTGATTGGATGTGAGCTATTCCGTACTGTCGAATCATTTGCAAAATAGAAATAATAGGTCACGTGTATCGTCGCGTCGCCTAACTACAACTGGCATTCAAAATACAGGAAATAGGTTCTTCTTGCGCGTTAAATTTCAAAAATTTCTCGGGGGCATGCCCCCAGACCCCCCGAGAAAATGTCGGGCCTTCGGCCCTCCTTGCTTGGGCTTCTGGCCCTGGAATAATTCCAAGCCCCCACTTTTCAGTTTCCAACTTCTACTTTTCATCTTTTTGAAACCCCTGTTCATATGTACCTTACTTGTTTATATGCACAAACTATGTGACTTTTACGTTTCGTCATCAGTTAATGTTTTACGTGTAGGTAAACTACAAGGTGAAGTTACTCCCAGCAAGCAAAAAAGGGTTCCAATGTGCTTTTGGAAAATGCCAGAAATAGCATTTGACAGATTCACAAGTTGTCGTCCCCTCCCCCCC
>JAOBRG010394134.1:0-10417 GCA_027574985.1 Umimayanthus nakama | reverse complement strand
TGCCCCCCCCCCCCCCCCCCTTCCCCCCTAACTATTCCCGAAAATTTGTTCTATGCCTATTGTTGACATTCTGTCATGGTCCGTGGTTTTGGCATTATCATGATTTCTGATTTATTTTATTGCGTGTGTCTGGTTCAGTGACAGAGGAGGGATCCCCGGCTTGGTCGAGGGTTGAAAATTAGGGTGACCTTCTTTGCCTCTATACAACGTTACCTGAACTAAACATCTCATACGTGCAATGTTTCTTTGATGAGAAAAAGTAAACACGTATTTTGCGGGAAGAACAATAGCTTTGGTTAATGTTGCATATTGCCTCTCACTTCGAACACACTAAAAATGGTGTATATAGTACAGTCATTTACGGTCATCACTTACTTATATATGTAACTATGAGACAAAATTGCTTTTCTGTTTTTCATTTCTTAAGCAGCTGGGGGGATGGGGGTTGGGTATTCCAGATTTGCGATCCAGGTTCACGCTTGCGCTCAACCGCCCTGGAAGCTTGCTCGCTGATAAGTATTTGCTTGCATTTTAACGTGCAAGGAAACGCTGTTCACACAAATTCTCATCAGCTAGTAAGCTTCCAGGGCGGTCTAAACTCAAGTGGAAATTTTGTTTGTTTCCATTTTAACGTGCTGTTCAAACAAATACTCGTTAGCAAGCAAGCTTCTAGTGAGTGTGATCGAAACATCACACTCTTGAATTGCGCTAGAAACTTGCACATTTTAACGTGCAAGGAAACGCTATGCAAACAAATTCTCGTTTAAGTGTGACCGGAACCTCAGTATCTGAAAGGAAAGATAGCACTGAGAACACAAAGGGCAAACAATGCAATTAGAGTTATTTGAAAAGTGTGAATTGTAACTTGTTAAAGCCATTGTGCTTTCCCCGTCATTAGGGAATATTTGGCATTGATGTGATGGGTTTTTGGAAACGGGATTGTATCTGACACTCTGTGATTGGTTAAAGGAGATTGCGCATATTACGAAACTTAAATGTTACTGCAAACTTCTGAATCTCTCATTTGGGTCCAGCGTTCGTTGGTAACGAGAGGTGAGGTGAAAACAGAAGAAACAGCTTCCCACATGTGGCCAATCGAAAACGGGCATCAATCCTTTACGGCCAAGAAGAAAAGGTAAGCTGGACAATTCACTTTCGGGACGTTTGGATTTAGAATCTTCTGTACACACATTGAAAATTTGCACAGATTTAAAATTTGTATCGACCAAGCCTCCAGCTACCATACTCGTGTTTGTAATGGTGTAACGAGCGCCGCGTGTCTTGCGTCTCTGACGAGTATTGATCCAGAATAGTAGTAGGAACTTGAGACGTTTTCTCAAAAAGAAATTAGCTTATATTTGGGCCTTGTGTTGAGTTGTGCTGAACTTTGTAAAATATCTGACTTAAAGTTAGTTTGAGCGACCAAAGTCGTTTGCCTAGTCTATGTAATGACTGCCGCCGGTGTGTTTCAGTAGATAGATAAAAGCACGGGAATAGTGGCAACATAAAAAACTTTCAGGGTAGGGTTTTGTTTCACTAGAGAGTAGTTGCTATTCAGTTTTCATATCGCACGTGTATTTCAAAATGGTCCATTTGGCTGTGAAAATAGCAACCATAAAGGGAATGTTGAGTTTTCTTGTTTTCGTTTCAAGATACTGTTGTATCTGTTAACTTAACACGAATCTCTACTAAGATGTCTTATAGATGCGAAAAGACACTTTACAATGTTGTACTCTTGTGATTTGCTTTTGTAGACCTTTGTTCATAAAGTAAGTTGAAAAAATGTTGAAATTTTTTTCTTTTTCAGAATTGAAGCTTACTTCGCCTGGTTTTCCCGCTACAAACTCCATGTACACTTGGTGTCAGAGAAATAACGGTAAGTTTTGCTATAACACTTTTGACTGCGAGTATTCAAACTATTCTCGCGAACTAAACTTGAGGGGAAAATTTTTAACAGAGCTGTTAGTTTTGAGTGTACAGTTGATTTTTCCGCCATTCGCGTAAATAAACCGGAAGCAAACAAATGCTCTTTATTGAATTAGCTGCTTCTCTGGGCTGCAAGAAAGAAGTATTTATAATACCTAAAAAAAGGTTAAAACAAAGTTGTACATGCAAAGCACTATCGATGGTGTTGCATTGACGCAAACATCGATCGAGACACGAGTTGTTTCCAAGTTTTATGCAGTGTCCAAATTAAAAATTCTTTGCCTTTCCTTGTCCTCGTGTTTCCTGGCATATTGTTAAATTTTTGGCATTTTTCAGCCTCGTGTTTTTAAAAAAGAGTCCGTTGAAAAAAAGTTTAACCCATCGAGAACGTAAATTTCGGGTCGTCTTTAACTATACGAACGAAAGATCCCATTGGATAAAAGGCAAACCTTAACAAAGAAACAAAGAAAAAACAAAGAAAGCGTGTTCGTAGAGTTAAGCCTTACTGTAAAATTCAGACGTTGAATATTTTCACTTTATTGTTGATGTTTCTTAATTATGCCGTACAATTTGTGTAACATTAGTTAAAAATTGGCCTTTTTTAATACTGACGAAACTCCCGGATGGGGGTATAAAAATGAGTGGGGCTTTACAGGTATGTTTTTTAAGACCATGCCTATAAAGCTTGGCTTTTTGTGTTCATTGTATAGAAATCGAAAATGTCTGGACTAGTTTATGCAAACTTGGGCTGCAATATAAACAAATATGTCGTTAAATAAATTTTTGCCGTGTTCACCAATCTGTATTGACAAGGAACCAAAATGTGCAATACAAGTAATCAACCTGATTTAGGGCGGCTTTTATTTTTGTAAACGGTAGCTTTGCGCTTCTTAACGCCTTCCATTTCTAGAACAATAGCACAGGAATGCCAAAAAAAATTGGGAAATTGGTGCAGTTTAACTAAACTGTGATAGTTCACACAACTACTGCAATAGTTTGAAAATAGAGTGAAAAAAGCCAAATTTTTTCAACTTTCGTAGCTCACAAAGTTTAAAAAAGTGTTCTTATATACGGAACTGTATTTTTGAGTAATACTTGATAAACGGCCCATTTAGGGGAGGGGGTGTTTAATAGAGATCTGGTCCATCTCAAAACGGCATATTGATCCGGGCGTCTGTTGGATGCGAGACATTTAAGTAACGGTCCGTGCAAGAACTAGAGAGCCTCCCATTGTTTTTCGGTATTTCGCTTTTCCCACGCCAGAATGTTTAAGTTTGCATATTGAGAAAACATCAACCTGTGCACAACTTAATTTTGAAGTAAAAAGCGGTAAAGCTATCTTATTTAGCAATGTTTCTTTTGTGCTACAATAATTTAGCCAATCGTAGAACTCCAAAACAAAAGCAAAAAAATAAATTTACTTTCAATGTTGCCCGCATAGAATTTTTCTTAAATTATAAATAACAGAAATGTTTCAACTAAGAAGGATTGAAATGAGTAAACTGGAAAGAAATACATTAGCTTACTTTTGAAGATACGGTCAGTTTTTAAAGTTGAACCAGTCAGATCAACGGTTTAACAATATCGCAATTAGCATCTTTCTGCATTCCACAGCCGTTGACCTCACTAGTTCTTTCTCGGATCGTTACTTAATACAGTAAATTAGTGTTTAAGATGCTTCGTATTTGCTTGTTTTGGTGCGACGCTGTAGTTCCATTTAGCCAAGTCAAACTTATCAGATTCTTGCTTGCAGATTTTGTACTTCTTTGGCGAACCGATCACCTTTAGCAAGTATTGCCAAATTCCTACAGCAAATGACCGACAGCTCAAGGTTTTCCAAGTTGAGGTTCCATCAGGTATGTGGATTTCATTTATTGTTGAGGAAGGTAGCTGAGAAAGAAAAAAAGGACCGTTCATTATTTATGTCGGAACAGGGGTCAAAAGGAGAAGGTTAACCCAAGGGGGGGGGGGGGGGGCGTGCGCGATTTTCAAAAGCGAGAACAGGGGAATTAAAAAAATATTTTTTGATGGAATATATACAATGTACGCGCGTCATGCAGTTTTTGTTTTCACAAAAGGCGATATTCCGGGTTTCTTGAAACTATTTGAGATTCTTGCCATTCCCCCCCTAAAACTCGTGAGTGATGAACGGTTCCCCGTCACTATTATGTTCTCTATTTTCTTCTCTTCTGCTGTCTCTGTTACTCTTGTTCAAAAGTGTCAAGGCGAAAGAGGAAGGTGTTATTCGAGTTATTATTCATCCATCCACAAGCATTTTTTGCATGATTACCTTGAAATGAAGAATGCAACGAGTCTGCCGCAAACTGTAACTTTCTTTGTGCGAAAAAGTCGGTGCGCTTTTTAATATTTTTTCAAAAGATCATGCAAAAAACAGTTTACATAGCAAAAGAGATCCAGACCATTGAGGAGAGAAGAGGTCGGGGAAACTTGGTTCCCGTAGCAACGAAACGAAATTTCGACGATTCTTCGCACCAGGTGCGTGATCAGACAGTCCAGCAATAAAAAGTAATAATAACATGCAATAGCGGGGACGGGTGTTCAGGGGTGAGGGGGTATTTTTCCTTTTTGCCTGGACTTGGGTAATTAAGCAGGTATTTAGTAACATCGCGTGGACGCTTCATCAAACGATCAACTCGGTTGCTAATAGTTCTTGTGGATTGATGAACAATAAGTAGGACACTAAGCGGTTGTTGCAGATTATCTGACAGGGACAGCAGAGCATCGCAGTTTTTTTGGTGGGGTGGGGGGACGCGAGACAAGTGATTTTGCAAGCGCCAAAGACATAAGCCTGTTAGGGGAGGACATAAGACGCGCTTTGTTTTCGCGTTGCTGTTGTGCAATTTCCTGCATTCTGAACAGATTTTTGTTGCATTTTATTCACATAAAAAGCTATCTGGACTTGTTTTCTTTATTAGTCTGCGCACCTCTGCTGTGCTCTGCCGGCCCTGTCTGATCTAATTTGTTGCTGCCAACTGATTTGGAAACTAGGACATTATCATAGGAAGGAGCGCGAGTATTGAATCAGGAAGATAGTTTAGCTGAGTGACAGGCAGACCTGCAACTTGTTCATAAATATTTTTGAATATCATTTTTCGACTTGGTTAATTGCCCTACACTAGTCAATATTTTCTTTCTTGCTTTTATTCAACTTTTTTCTGCTACAAAAGCAATTTGCCAATAAATCTGACTGCTCCTTGCAAATACTTAAATCCGTTTCTTCATTGTTTTCAGTTGTTGTACATCGAAGGTTTTTTGTATTTTTCCTGCACCGTTTCTCCGCTTGTGTTGAAATACTGAACTTCCATTCCTACCTAGTATTTTTTTATTTACGATCTTTTAAGTAGTTCACTTTGAATAATATACTGAATTTCAAGCTACTTTCAAAAATCAGTTTGATGGTGAATGAATACTTCTGTACAAACCGAGATTGTAAATAAGCGAATCTTCCCTGGCGTCACTGTTTACATTTTGCTTCGTTAGCGTATGCACTTACCGGGAAAAATAAACTTGCTAGATTAGAACTGAACTTAGATCCCATAAAAGCTTTTCGAACTTGTTTATCAAAAACATTGCAACTGATACATCCAGTTTTTAAGAACTTATTGGCCTCCAAGATTATACAAAACAGCCAAACATTGCTGTAAAAGTTAGAGTTTTTTTGTACACATGTTTACACAAAATACGTTTAACCTCTTAACAAATTAATCCAAGGAGGGAGGGGATCATTTTGACACCTATGATTTTCTGTAAAAGACCAAGCTTTGTTATGTAAGAAATTTTTGGTTAGCTAATTTTCAGAACAAAAAAGGAGGTTTTAATTTTAGGACTATTGTTGTTATAACAGTCGTTTCAGAACATGTCTGCCATCTTAGATTTTTCAAATATGTTATTTTCAGCAAAAATTTCTACTGCAAGTTTCTTGAAATCAATAGACACGAGTTTACAGCCTCATATAGGAATATTATTAAGAACAGAGTGCCAAAGGAGAATTTGGAACGAGTTTTTTCAAAAAGTTGCAGTTTTCTAATCTTATTAAAAACTTCAATTTGCACAATTAATTTTGCATGAATTCTTAAGAATGTCATCAAATTAGCATTAAAAGATACGTTTGTGAGGCCAAATAAAAATAATAAGTTGGTTAGCATCCTCGCCCGACTATTGAAATTAAAGTCTTCCGACCAATAAAAGTATATATTTTTTTCCATACATTTGCTTTAAAACGTTACTGACAATGTCGAACACTTGCAGTTCATTTCTGCTGATGCCGAAGTTCATATTTGTGAAAGGCAAAAGATATAAAAACAGGCACATTTTCGTCAAATAAACGGGCATCATTGATCCTCGTCTAGTGCAACGTCATTTTGACGCTTTGAAAATCAATCCAAGAATCTGCAATCCACTTTTTACGTTGTCAAACAGTTGCTTCCGACAACAACAAAAGATAAAAAAAAATAAATAAAAACCGTCCACGCCCGATTACAAAAATTGGGGAAAAAAGGATGCTAACCAACTGAATTTTTTTATTTGGCCAAATTGGATTAGGAGAACCGAAAGTTTCATTTTGATTACATCAAAGCTTTAACTGTTCGCCCCCCTTGATGTACAACATTTGAAAACGATGAAGAAATGGCTTTGACTATTTGCAAGTAGCAGTCAGATTTATTGTCAAATTGTTTTTTTGTAGCAGAAAAAAGTTGAATAAAAGCAAGAAAGAAAATATTGACTAGTGAGGTTAAAATATTGGACTGACATTTTCTGATTCGCCTATAGTGTTGTGAACATGTCTTTAAAACGTTTGCTGTAGAGATAGTTTTCAGAATGTGCAGTTATTCAAATGTATGCTGGGAGTCTTTCAAATTGTGAATACGTTAATTAAAACTCAAAAGTTGAAAAACGTTTTGTTCAAGTTTTGTGGAGGATCCCGACTATTCCCTTTTCTTATCATTCAAATGAACAACCTGTAAATAGTTACGTGAATGGGTGTGTGTGGGGGTCAGTTTAACCCCCTCCCCCAAGATTTTCTGTCGATTGGTTATATGACAGAAAAAATGAAAACAAATTTGGCGTAGCTAACTACTTTCAACAGCAGTTGATATTTCGGATACTTTGAAAAAGAAACTGAAAACAAAAGAAAATGTTGAAAACATGGTTTAATATGACAGCAACAAAGAATAGAATGGAGAACGTGAGGGTAGAAAGGAATTTGTCAAACATTCTCATCCGGTTCAAACTTTAGTTGCTTGTTTTGTCCTGACTAAATTAAGAGATGGTGCCATATAGTAAACATCGGACGTATCCCTTCATTTGATTAGGGCAGTGTAGTACTGGAAGTTTTGCTTCAATACTATTTTCATTGTTTCTGCTTCGTACTCTAGTCTGAAAAATATAAAAATATTGAGGGGGTAGGGGTCAAAATAACCCCCCCCCCCCCTCACACCAAAGGTTGTTCTTTTGAATCTTAAGCTTCTATGTAGCGGGCGAAGGCTTGAAGCATTGTTTCTCAATTTATCCATGCCAGGGAAAAAAGTCTACAGTTTTCAGTTTCCAGAGTTTAACGAAGTTTAAGACTGAACTTTCATTAGTTATTTTTCCGACTGAATTTGCAGTTTGTTGTTATCAAAACATTTTCTTATTATGACTTTTTTTAAAACCGTTAAGTTTGAGGAAACAAGAATCTTCTTTCAGACTCCCAGCTGCATAGACCACAAAGTTTTCAGTGCTTATGATCTAAAAAACATTAGTTGTCTGAATTGCTGCTACATATTTCTAAAAAGGAATCTCGAGACCAAAAACCTTGATACCAAATTAAAAACCAGGGCAGTAACCGTTTATTTCTGTAAAGTTTGAAAAGAAAAGGGAAACTTACTTAAATACTGCGGGAAAGCAATCCAACTATGATTACATTTGATTTATTGGTAAACATACAATAGCATCGGACGGCAACGAGTTTCGTGCTAGTATAATTTGGTTAGATGTTGGAAGTTTCCTTTCAATGTACTTGTACAGACACAAGTTGAACAAAAACTGAAAACACTTTAGGCATTAAAAAAGTATGCATGTATGTTATGAAAAGTTGCAGAGCAGCTAGTTGTTAGATATATAGACAGTGAAAACTTGTGAAAATATTGTGTGTAGTATACAGATATAAGATCCCCAATGTAAAATGTGGAAGAACAACATGAATCTACTGAAAGATAACTACTTCTTTATCCTTGTAGAAATAATCCACGCATACTGCTTTAAAATGTCATCAAAACCCAAGGTAAAATGTTCATTAAAATAAAAAAAACACGTCTTCGTGCTACTAGCACATCCTCACCGAGGATGTGCTAGTAGCTTAAAGACGTGGTTTTTTTTTTGAACATTTTACCTTGGGTTTTGATGACATTTTAAAGTGGTATGCGTGGATTATTTCTACAAGGATAAAGAAGTAGTTATCTTTCAGTAGTTTCACGTTGTTCTTCTGACTTACAGCTAAGATTGGGTGTCTCCCTCCCCTAAGTACTCGGCATCAAACAGTGCTTTATGGTAACACACGACAGTGTGTGATGGTTCGACTCCATCAGGGTACCTTATGCCGAATTTTTTCATTGGAATAGTATACACCACGGCAAAACCTATCTTAAAGGGCGAAGTTGGGATTCCTCCCCAGTCTCTTTTTCTGCAAAAAAACGCCCGGTCCTCCCCCTCACACAGTAAAAGTACATTGAAGTTGTTTAATAGTTTTATTCAAGCATTTTTAAAATAATTATTTGCTAATGTTACACACACCTTACGCACCTTGCTTTTTTTGAGAGGTAGCAAGAAACTCTTCTTAAAACTTTATTGTATTAATATTTTACTTAAGTTTTGTAAATAGTTGTTTTAAAAACATTTTCAACAACATCGTCTTTTTAAAATTGAGTCAATCAGTTTTCAAAAAATTTTTTCCGAAAAAAGCTCAGAAAATTCTTAAACTTATTTAAAAAAATATTTACAAAACATTTTCAACAACACCGTCTTTTTAAAGTTTAGTCAATCAGTTAAAAATTTTCAAAAATTTTTTTCCGAAAAAAAGCTCAGAAAATTCTTAACTTGTATAAAAAATATTTACAAAATTTCGGAGCTATCTTTGTCCTTCGAAAAATATTGGAACTATCTTTGTTTAAAAAACCTAAAAGTTTGAGAAAAATGAATGCTTTTCTCAAAACCTTCAACTTTTTCAAAAACATTTCAGCAGTCTCAAAAATGCTTTCCTCAACTTTCAGTAATTTTTCTTCACAAACAAGAATGACTTCGCTATGAAATTTTTAAGCCTTTCTCCACGAAGTTAACTTCCATCAAAATTTCAGAAGTTTTCCGAAATCTCACCAATCGGTATTGCTTCAAAAAGAAATTTTAAGAACAATTTTTGTGAACGTCTTTCTAAATTTTATGAATCAAAGTTCCGTCAACAATTTTGCTACTTCTCCCTTCATACGTGATTAATTTAAAGTAATAATTCAGAGAATATTGTACAGTGTTTTGTCGTCTGAACATCAATAATTACTAAAAAACACTATCTCACACTTGACTTTGACAAAACTGGACGTCTCAAAGTTCGCAAAACATCAAAACAGTTCTCATTTTCTTTTTGCGCCTTAAAACTCAAAATGAAACTATTAAATTTTTAGACTAGAGTTAAGGCAAAACCATATTACTGCAAGGAGATTTTGTATTTACAAATCACGGTACAATCACGTTCTCTAAAAATTACCAAGTGTCAAACGACGTTACTTGTAATAGGTCACTACAAATGGATTTTGAATCAAATTTCTCTTCAAAGTAGTTAAATTTCTCTTCCAAGTAGTCAAATTTCTCTTCCAAGTAGTCAAATTTCTCTTCCAAGTAGTCAAATTTCTCTTCAAAGTAGTCAAATTTCTCTTCAAAGTAGTCAAATTTCTCTTCAAAGTAGTCAAATTTCTCTTCAAAGTAGTCCAACGAGTGTTCAAAGTAACCAAACGAGTGTTCAAAGTAACCAAACGAGTGTTCAAAATAACCAAACGAGTGTTCAAAATAACCAAACGAGTGTTCAAAGTAATCAAACGAGTGTTCAAAGTAATCAAACGAGTGTTCAAAGTAATCAAACGAGTGTTCAAAGTAATCAAACGAGTGTTCAAAGTAACCAAACTTCTCTTCAAAGTAGTCCAAACTTCTCTTCAAAGTAATCCAAACTTCTCTTCAAAGTAATCCAAACTTCTCTTCAAAGTAATCCAAACTTCTCTTCAAAGTAATCCAAACTTCTCTTCAAAGTAATCAAACTTCTGTTCAAAGTAATCAAACTTCTGTTCAAAGTAATCAAACTTCTGTTCAAAGTAATCAAACTTCTCTTCAAAGTAACCAAACTTCTCTTCAAAGTAACCAAACTACTCTTCAAAGTAATCCAACTTCTAAAGTAATCCAACTTCTAAAGTAACCCAACTTCTAAAGTAACCCAACTTCTAAAGTAACC
>JAOBRG010394123.1:0-10417 GCA_027574985.1 Umimayanthus nakama | reverse complement strand
CCCCCCCCCCCCCCCCCCCCCGACTTCACCCGGACCCTCTTCCCCTCGACTTTTGACACCTTTCATCTGATTGACCTGATATTTGGTGTATATAAAGATCTTTTATTGTAGTTTCGCCTAATCGGAACCACGCGCTGTTTAATTGGTTTCCATGACAACCAAAACAAACACAAAGACTCTACTGCGGCCACCATCTTGGATTTTCGAGTTTTTAAATTTTCGAATTAACCACTGAAAATGGTAAGAAAAATGGACTAGCGATTGAAATAAACAAAATTGTAAGAAATACAGTGAAGTTGTCAGTATTTGGGCGATAATAATTGCCTCTTTAGCAAAAAATTTCCTTTTTGTGGGCAAACCACGGGTTGCGTGACTTATTATGATGACGCCATCAGTCGTGACGTCACTTAATTAGGGTCAGAAGTCGTGTTAATAAACAAAGAACAGTTCTGCCACAGCTTTTGGAAATTGGTAAAAGAATAAAAAATTTAAGCCGAAAAAACTGAGGGACGGGGGGGGTCAGATTGACTCCCCCCCCCTATGCCTTCTAGGGTTAAGTTGAATAAACTATTGATTATAATGTTAAAAAGAAAACAATAAAAACGTGGGATAAAGATCCGTATCAAAACAATAAACAAAACAATAAGTCTAGTTTACTGGCTGTCACCGGATAACCTGCAGTTACAGCATAATACTATTGCTACAAGGATTTATGCTGCTCACTCCATAATAAAGACTGTTATATATATATACACAAGTCTCTCTGATTTGCTCCTGCACAACTAGGATCTCAGCTCATATCCTATGTGTAGCGCAATTCAAGATGGCGGCGAGGCTTGCCGAGCCGACAAGGGAAGAAATTGTGCCTTTACTCAAAAAGCCACACCAGAAAACACCGAAAAAAGCAAACAAAAATGGAGTCAAGATTCTTATCGGTACGTTTACGGAAAAGAAGAAATATTTCAAGTAATCATAAATTTGAAACAAGCACTGAAACATTCATACAAAACCCCTGTGTTTGTTTAATGAACTCAAACATGAACACAACTCACAAATATACTTGCTGGAATAAAGTATCATTCGACAATTGAAAAGAATGTTGATTGATGCATGATTTGTATATAATAAAACAATCATTCCACTCGCTCTGCGCCTCATTGGCTATCAGCTCATGTACGACTCGAGCTCGTGGAACAGTTGTTAATTATACCCTCTGGATCATACAATAACAAATATATGATAAACTAAATTGAACGATATCGGTTTGTAAGTGTAACAGTTACGTCTGCATATACACAAAAAAATTGCTCCTGATTGGCTAAAAACAGTAAAAATTATCTTAAGTAATTCTGTACAAAACTGTGTAGTTCCATGTAATTGTAAGTACAAAAACACAATCTGATTGGCCTAGAAACGCTGTTATTCAAAATAAACCAATCACGCACAACAGAGAGTCGCGCAATTTGATGTACTATGCATGGTATGACAGGAAACTCGATAATTGCCACCGGCAAAGCCTGACAGTCTTAAATCTACTAAGCGTGAATGTGAATGCCGATAGAGACGGTTTGTGCAGTTTGAACTTTATAACATAACAAGCTTTCAATATATAATACCAACGGGCTCACGCAATTTTGGTTCTCTTTAATACACACTTGTTCAAACTTACTCCAGATTGAAAGAGTAAAAGGTTCGATTACCATTTCTATCGAAAAATAACAATTATTGAGGGTACATAAGTAGTACGGTAATATACTATAAAAGACGGTCAAATTGATCTTGGGAGCATTCATGAAGGGTGAGGGAGGTGTAAAAGAAAAAATTAACCAACTTTAAAAATCTATAAGTTGTTCGGCCTCACAGCTCCCATGGTGGGTGGCTAAGATTAACCTCCTATAAAGCCTGTTTTTCACGAGCGATTAGAGGAGTGTAAGCGCACTCGAAAAGCTCTTATGTCAGTTGAATTATTGTGAAACTGGCTCGACACAAACATTGAAACGCCGGAAAAGCAAACACAAATATCAAACTCTTTTTCGTCTGCTTTCGTCTGCGTTGTGTTCTGTTTTTCACGGCGACGCGATGATGGAAGCCCAGCGGAAGCAGAAATGGGGAAAGAAGAAAAAGGGAATCTTCCGTTCCTTTTTTCTCCGCTTCCGTTGAGCTAAAGCTTTTGTCGCTTGTTACAATCCGTTTTCACTGTGACAAAAGAGCCTTGCGCTACCGCTTGCGTTTCCGTCCTTTTCTTCGCTCGTGAAAATCAGGCTTTAGACCAACTTGACAACATTTCAAGATTACTACAGGGCTTAAAATTCTGCTTGAAAATCCATAGCTTTAGTTCAGACCCAAAACCACCTGTTAGAACCAACCACCTTTCCACTAACCGCCGTCTTCTTTCCTCATCTTTTAAACGTTGTGTTACAAAGGAATGAACAGTCCAATAAGTTATTTAAAAAGCTGTTTACCCGTGAATTCAGTTTCAAAAATGTAGTAACTGTAATTCATTTAAATGAGTACCTTAACTCTCGAGGACATTTTTGTGATCAGTTCATTGAAGAGTCTTGAATTCAAAGCCAAGTGAAGCACGAAGCTGCTGTCCAGGTAGAAACTGTCTCTCACTTTCAGCTGTGCGGCCCAGCTGAACGATGGGTTTATTTAAATGTGCTTACCGGCTCGGGTTTTTCCAATTTTGTTTTAATAACAAAAAAACGTGAAAAACTTTTAAAAAAAATTAAGATTGTATCCAGAGTCTAGTTTCGAGACTTTCAACAATCAACGACTAAAGCTTGGCAATTTGCATCAGCAGTAGTCACTTTAATAATATCCCACAGCCATTGTCTGTTACGTACAACACCAAAGAAATGAAATCATCGTGAAGAGAATTATAGTCAGCCATATTTCATAAAAGTTTGTCCAACGGGAAAATAAAACTGAGTGTATTGTATCGTTTTTAAGAATGCTAACACATTTTAATTAAAGTAAGATAAGTCTTTGGTTTTGTATGCTAAAAAGATGATCAGTTAAAAAACGTACGATAAAGATCCAGAAACAAAAAAAATGGTATGTCTAGCAGCCGCCGGACAACTTGCGGTTATAAGGATTCATGCTGATACTACATGACACCGAGAGATAACGGTTTTTAAATGTAACAATTTACACATCTTCAGTTCAGTTCAGTTCACTTCATGTCTGTTTTAACACAAAATTTTCGTTTAACCTTGAAAAACTTGTTCGCTACATGTTTACTTTATGTTTCATCTGACAGTGCCACAAATATATAAAGCGGTTGCTTATTCGAAACTGTTCGTTCCCCAGTTAGAAAGAGCTTACAAAGTTTGTAGCTGAAACGCAACAGTGTTACAACCGCAGGCTCACTGATACACAGTTTTGCAGATGGCGTCACGAGGTCAGACTTGCCGGATGGCATTCGTGGCTAGACAGTGCTGGGGAAGTACAAAGCATTAAAGCTAAAATCTAGAATGATTTACAGCGAGTGCAATTAGCACACTTTATTTTCAATACACTTTGCTAACCTGCGAGTAGAAAGACGTTAGGGACTTTGCATTTACTACCCTAGGAATTCAGAAAATTCGCAGAAATTTAGTTCTACATTCAGAGACGTTTTAGCCGTCAACCCCACACCCACCTCAGTTCACCCCCACGCCACCCCTTAACCATACCCCAGCCCCACAACCCCTCCAGCATTTTCGAATACTGTTTAAACTCATAAGTTACTTCAGTCTCAATTACAAAGACTGTAGCTAGGAAAAGGAACACTCGGTATATTTGTTTAGTGAGAGTAAGAAGTCTTGAAAAGCAAAAGTTTCGCTTAGCTATTCCTCTCTTGTTTTCTTTACAGTAATCTAACATATTATACACCAGTGCAACGTTTTTTTATTTATTTAGTCTCATAAGCAAGATCATTTTGCTCTGACAAAAATACTCACAAGTTTGAAAGACACGGCTAATTTCTCAAAATAGCATCAAAAAGACAGCTACTAAAACTTGTGTAACTCTACAAATTAAATTCTACAAATATTGCAAAACATTTTTGGAGGAACCATCCACTAGCTGGAGCGTAACCACTGAGTAACTGAACTAAAATAGATTTTTTTAAAACTATCAACGACTCCATATCTAACGAATCAACTTTAAATATGAAAGCATGAACAGAAAGAAAGCAGTTAATCCTAGAAGGAACAAACAAATGCTTGTATGAAAACAGACCGTTAACAAACAATTAAGCAAAAAATATCAGAAGCACCAATCCAAAGTAGCTCAAAAAAGCTAGTTTAATAGAACCTACAACCTGAAAACTATTATGTTCATTTATTTTGTCGAAAAACTATGCAACTGATGTGTTATCACCGCAGAACATTATTTTGACATTATTTAACATTATTTTGGAAAACAGTCACGTGGACACAGGTTTTTAGTAAAAGGCCAGGCCGCTCAGGATTGAATTGGAAAGTTGCTAAAAGTGAAGTTGTTGAGAGTGAAAGCTGAACAGCGACATTGTGAAGCTATTGTGAATTTACACCGTTTTCTTGGCTTGTAGAAGCAGTTTGGATTGTAAGTATTAGACATTTTGTCTATCTGAGTTGTTTGCTCGCAGTTTCTTCTTTCTGTGAACCGAGAACCAAACTAGCTTGTCGTTTTTAGCAAATCGCCATGTAACGCCATGTGATGTGACGCCGAGCAAATGTCATCAGTGTGAAGTATTAAATACGTGCTCGATGGTGAACATTTAGTCAACTTTTGGTGTATATGAACGGACTGCCATTCATTGTGCAAGCTATGGGTGACAACACGATGTGATGAGATGTGATTCGTTTCCAGTTGGTAGTCTTTACGGGATAAGATCTTTGTTGATACAAACATTAAATTGAACTTGAAAAATAAGCAATGATGTCGAGCCAAAAAAAGTGCTAAAAAGATTATGGGAAGAAGGGAAAGAAGTAAGATATTTATTGGATATTCCACCACTTGTTGTTAGAAAAAATTCAGTTCAAGTACGAAAGTAGATATAGTACCACGTGACTTGGGAAGGCAAGTAAGAAATAACGCTGTCAGCTCAGCATTGTACGTTTAACAATATTTGGAATCAAGCAGCTAGAAAAAGAGATAAATAAGTTACCAAACAAAGAAAATAACTTTAGGAAAGTACGACTGAAATCGGAGAGGTATTTCACTACTCTTCAACAACGGTTAACGTCTTTTTTGCGGAACCAGCATGACAGATGAGAGAGGATTTGCACCAAAACCAGAGGAAAAGCGAGCAGTAAAGAAGTTGGTTTAACCAGATTGTCTTACCATAAATAACATCATAGAAGAGTGCGTAAAAAGGAACATTGCTTTATTCATCAGTTTTAAAGAATCCAGTTCAGGTCAACCTTGTCATCGTATTTTGAGAGATCATTTGAGATGAAATAGCGATATATGGAATCCCATAATAACTTTTTTGTTTTAACAATAGAACATGAATTGAGGAAAAGTATCTGTTGAGTCAAGGGTATGTAACGAACAAATCCTTTTTCCTGCTGAAACTTGAAAGGATAAGGGTAAATGTTACAAAAAGGAGAAGTTACATCGATTGGATACGTAATTTTCAAATGCTTGAAGATTGTGATTTTGCAATTAATTAGCCCAATAGAAGCTTTAAAGGGGCGGGGCTAGGTCAAAGAAAGCCCCCATCAATTTTTTTTGGTTTAAAATTGTTGCTGTTTGACCGACTGTCAAAAGCTTTGATACAACTGTTCTTTGTTTGTTAATGAAGTGACGTCACAACTAACGGTGGCGTCATAAAAAAATCACGCAATTTGTGTGTTGACAGCCAAATCTCAATTTTTCGCTAGAAACTTACCAAAAAGTTCATATAAACATTGGCTTAAACAAGCTTTTAACTTTATTACCATAAAATTGATTGAAACAAATTGTTTGTCTCTAGGTTTCTGATTGGTACCATTTAGTGGTAATAACTAGCTCAAGCAACAACCAGATTGGTACCTATTAGGGATTCAGTTAACATTATCGACGACCATCCCCTCCTTTTTATATAGGAGTTCCCTTCCCCCCCCCTCCCCCGGGATTAGGTGTAGAGCAAAATGTTGAAAGTTTGTGAATAGAGATAAAGACAAGATAAATGTTTTCCCATCAAAGGCTTGTAAAATGTAGTGAAGATATTCTGGTCAAAGGTTACTACTACAGATATGGTAACATCTCACTGTTGAGAATGGATCATTCACTTTTTATGATGATGCTTGAATAGTACTGAACTAAGCAACAGCGAGAAAATGCACAGAATAGAGAGGGAGGGAGGGGGAGGGTAATGTACCAAAATTTACGTTTCAAAGAATGTTTGGAGGGAACAAAACGCATTTTATTGGAAGAGTGACAATAAAACTGCACAGTTAACAAAAAATAGACGACTAGAATTGAAAGCTTTTGTGGGTGTCGACACTTGGCGCTAAAGGGATTTGTAAGTTGTAAGTATCATCGGGATTTACATCACAATTGTAAAGAAACCTTTAATATAGTATTCCTAGCCGTGATATGGAGCTTCATCAATGGACAAACATTTTTTACCAGAAGGATGGAGTATATACATGTGCATTTATTTCGTAAGATATTTTGTTGTGTGTTTGTTCCTTTACTGTTACATTATTATCTTTGTAGCCTTATGACATGAAAACTCTTATTTTTAGGATGTTGTTCAACTCGTGTACACGTGCAATTTTAGATCAAGATGTTTAGTTCGTGCTAAACAGTATTAAGTAATCTCGTTTATTAGAAACCATAATCAGTAAAAGGGTTTCATATCCTGTAAACCTGTTACCTGGAAAGGTATAGGTATATTTGTAAGCATGTTCTGTTGTGTTCTTTTTGTGTCACTATTCAATTTGACTGCCAAACAAATCCTACTCACAAATTACAAGATTTGGTTTTTAGGTTAACCAAGTGCTGCAAGTCTGTCAATTGGCGACTGCATGAGCATGAGCACTATTATACAACTGCTTCAAAAAAGACGATTCGTGCGTTTTTCCACACGCAGGTTGAACTACAGGTACAAGGAAACATGATTTTAAGGAACAAAGTTTGATTTGCAATGAAAATATGGAAAGTTCCAGGAAACATAAAATACACTTGATTTTCAAGATGCAGAAGTTGCAATGTTTACGTAGTGTATCTTTTTAATGTCTTTTTAATGATCACAGTACAGTGTTTCTGGTCGGGTATTTATCCACGACAAAAGGAAAATAATAATATCGTTAGCCTTAAAATAAATGGCAAACGAATTAAACAGGGAGATAGTATAAAGTACCTTGGAATAATAATGGAATCTAGCTTAAACTGGAAAAGCTTATCAAACAACTTAGCAAAAAAAGATCTCAAGAGGTGTTGGCTTGATACCAAAATTTCGTTACTATATTTCCAAATGTATCTTGACCCAGTTGTTCTACTCGTTAGTTAATTATCTGGGCAAACACTAATTTGTCTACCCTGAAGCCAGTAATTGTGTTGCAGAATAAAGCTATAAGAGTAAAGACCTCTAAAATAATCTAAACATTTGTAATACTCTGACACTATGTCTATGTACTACCAAACTCCCTTTTCCTCTTCAATTTCCACTCTAACAAATTACCAACCGTATTCCAAGAGTTTTTCGTACTGACATCCATGCACAAGTGTATTACAAGGCTAATATGGGAAATTCGATGTTTGTTTCAATGGTGCCATCATCTGGAACAATTAATTAATGAGTCGCTTAAGCGACTCAACCTGTACAGATTTCAAAGTGAAGTTAAGAATACCGGAATTGCCTCATATTGGATCAACTATTTCCTTCGGGTTTTTCTTTTTTCTTTTCTCCCTTTTGGCATCTTTTGACTATGTTATGTTTGTGGCATTTCATGTCTAAGTGTTTGAAACAATAGTTTGCTACATAAAATATCTTTAAGTGAGCTGTCCAATTCGATTAGCTTACATAGTTGTTCTAGGCAGCCAAACACCCTACTTCTGTACTACATTTTCTTAGTCTTACTTCTTGTAAACGAATGGTGCTTAAATAAATGTTGTTGTTGTTACAAAGGTCTCAATTTCAAAAAAGGTTGTCAAAATCAACTGAATTCGATGGGCTAGAACCGAAAGGAACTGTGGGATTGAAGCATTTAAGTAATGTACTATTATTGGCATTGACTTTATTGCAAAGTATTGATTGCAGGTCCATAATAATGCCACTACCACACAGTAACAATCTTTGCTGGTGCGTTACCATTCATAATAACTGTACCAAAATTTCCTTTCGGTTTCATTATCGACTTTGATTATGACAACCAAGTTTTAACAAACTTTTCATAATAACACAGCAAGAAAATCATATTTAAAACAGCTGTACCAAAGGACTCACGGAGCCGGACTGAACTAGACTGCTTGTATAGACTCAACGTGTGTAACGAATTTGGAACTGGTGAGCAGATAAGCGTTATTGTTCCTTCTCTTGCGGATGACTAGCCTTCGAAGCGATTGCTTAGAAGCTTCACGTAATTGTCTTCCAAAGGCCATGACGATGCAAGGATTGAGGGCAGCGTTGGCGTGTGCCATCCAGAATCCCAGGTGAACGAACCACATTGGTATCTTCCTTGCAGCCTCCTGATTGAAGGCAAGTAGAAGATGAAAAGTATGCGCTGGAAGCCAACAGACAGCGAAAACTGTGACAATTGTAACTGCCATCTTGACCACTCGACGGGCTTGTAATCGTTGTTTCCGTTGAGCCGCGCTGATGGTTTCCCCGAGCGGTTGGCGCTTCCACAGCGTATGCATAATGATTGAGTAGACTACAGACATAACTGACAGAGGCAACGCATAATTTACCACGAATTTTATAACGTAGTCAGACGATGCCAATATTTGCAGCCACTCTTCTTCGTTACGAACATCGCACACTGTTTTTCCGGGTAGTAGGGTTACTGTGTGGAACCTATACAAATCCAAGGCGTTCGCCACTGCACAGACAATCCACAAGGCTGCAATGCACCTAAACCCAGCACGAACAGAGAGGGGACTTTTTAGTGTCTGAACAACTGCTCGGAACCGGTCAGCGGCTATTATTGCCATGGTTACGACCGATGCACCAATGGCAACACTCATGCCATAGTTCAGAAGTTTGCAAAGGATAGCGCCAAAAAGACCAGAAAACCAGTCAAAGGGATAGTATAAGGAATGAATGCTGTATGGAATGGCAAAAACGGCGTCCATAATGTCCGCTAAAGCCATGTTGACCAGAAACCAATTAAACGCATTGCGCAATGTCTTTTTCACACGGACAGTGTGGATTACAAGGACGTTGCCAAATATGGCAAAGATGAATACTGCAACATATGCGGTGGTAATGACGTAGGTGGTTGCGTTGTTGACTTGGAGAAGAGGACCAATGAGCGTTGTATTTCGTGTCACACTCGAGGTTATGCTGGCATACTCTTGAGTAGCATTTTGTGTTGGCGTGACACGGGTGGATTGGGTGACGTTTTCAAATTTAGTAATAGTGGCTTGAGAAGTAAACGTGGCAGGCAAGGGAGTGTTTGGTGAAGCTGTTGCGTTAGCCAAAATGTGCAAGACAGTATTATTAATCGGCAGCGATTGGGATATGTTGGCGAAGCCAGTCACGAAGTTGCCGGCTGATGATGTATTCATACTGTCTTTGTGTGTGTGGTGATCTTCTGGTTTCTACAGTTTATTCTGCAAAAAATACAACCAAATAAGTGGAAACGGTGAGATAAAGTCAATGACACTAATACTGTTGGTAGTAGAAATAGTAGTTACAATGATAGAGATAATAATAATAATAATAATAAAAAATAACAAAAAGAATAAGAATAAAATAATAATAATAGTAATGATAATAATAACAATAATAATAACAGTAATTAATGTTAGTAATAAAAACACTGACGGTAATGATAAAATAATAGTAAAAATATTTAACAACAATATTAATAATAATAATCTGGCTGATTTTTAAAGAAGGTGCCTTTGTCACAAAGTCTCCAACATCAACTACCTCACCCCCACAGCACACTCGTAAAATCGCTTAAAACCCCGTGTTAACCCTCGAAAGCTCAAGGGGGTGTCAAATGGACCCACCCCATAGGTTTTTCCGACCTAAAATATGTAGCTTTAAGGCAATCACAGTGAAACTTTCGGTACCTGTAGTCTGATAATGAGCGCATTTTTTAACGTTAATTGGATGACGTAATCAATTATAATTTATGCATAGTTAGCAAATTAAAGTTTGAAATAAAAAACTGTAAATTTTTTGGAAAAATGTTTCTCATTTCCTCTTTTAGACTCTATTCTCAATTATATTCCTATTTTATGCTGAAAATACATGTTTTCTATTAATTCCAGTAAAATTTGCTTCAGT